>PVKC010041764.1:0-12089 GCA_004027635.1 Crocidura indochinensis
GCTTTATAGTTTTCTTTGTATAGGTCCTTCACGTCTTTGGTCAAGTGGACTCCAAGATATTTGATTTTGTGTGGTGCTATTGTGAATGGGATTGCCTTCTTGATTTCCTTCTCTTCCCTGTCATTATTGGTGTATAAAAAGGCCATTGATTTCTGTGTGTTAATTTTGTAGCCTGCCACCTTTCTATATAAGTCTATTGGTTTTAGAAGCTTTTTGGTAGAGTCTTTAGGGTTTCCTAGGTAGAGTATCATGTCGTCTGCAAACAATGAGAACTTGACTTCTTCCTTTCCTATCTGGATTCCCTTGATATCCTTTTCTTCCCTGATCACTATAGCAAGAACTTCCAGTACTATCTTGAAGAGGAGTGGTGAGAGTGTACAGCCTTCTCTTGTACCAGAATTTAGAGGGAAGGCTTTTAGTTTTTATCCATTAAGGATGATATTTGCCATTGGCTTGTGGTAGATGGCTTCAACTAGATTGAGGAAGATTCCTTCCATTCCCATCTTGCTGAGAGTTTTGATTAAGAATGGGTGTTGGACCTTATCAAATGCTTTCTCTGCATGTATTGATATGATCATGTGATTTTTATTTTTCTCCTTGTTGATGTAGTGTATGATGTTGATAGATTTACGGATGTTAAACCATCCTTGCATTCCTGGAATGAAACCTACTTGATCGTAGTGTATGATTTTCTTGTTCCTATTTGTCACGGCTTTTTTGAAGATCTTTGCATCGGCATTCATCAGGAATATTGGTCTGTAATTTTCTTTTTTGGCAGCATCTCTGTCTGGTTTTGGTATCAAGGTGATGTTGGCTTCATAAAAGCTGTTTTATGTTCCATAAAAGTCGTTTTTCTCTATTTCATGCAACAACCTGGCTAGGATTGGTAGTAGCTCCTCTTGAAAGGTTTGAAAGAATTCATTAGGAAATCCATCTGGGCCTGGGCTTTTCTTTTTGGGCAGATGTTTGATTACATTTACAATTTACTCAGTGGTGGTGGGGGAGTTTAGATATTCTTCCTCCTCCTTATTTAAGTGTGGAAGGTTATATGTGTCTAAGAATATTTCCATTTCTTCCAGGTTTTCATGTTTAGTAGCATAAAGTTTCTCAAAGTAGTCTCTGATTTCCCTTTGGATCTCTGCAGTATCTACTGTGATCTCCCCCTTTTCATTTCTAATACGGGTTATCAGATTTCTCTCTCTTTCTTTGTGAGTTTTGCCAATAGCCTATCAATCTTGTTTATTTTTTCTAAGAACCAACTTCTGCTTTCGTTGATCTTTTGGATTCATTTTCGGTTTTCCACTTCATTGAGTTCTGTTTTCAGTGTTGTTATTTCCTTCTGTCTCCCTATTTTTGGTTCCTTTTGTTGGTCATTTTCTAATTTTTCATCTGTATCATTAGGTTATTCAGGTATGCACCCTCTTCCTTCCTGATGTGCGCTTGTAGAACTATAAATTTTCCTCTCAGGACGCTTTTGCTGTGTCCCATAGATTCTGGGGGGTTGTGTCTTCATTATCATTTGTTTCCAGAAAAGATTTAATTTCCTTTTTGATTTCATCTTGGACCCACTGGTTGTTCAGTAGCAGTGTGTTTAATTTCCAGTTGTTAATGTTTTTCTTCTGTATGGCTTTGTATTTCACATCTAATTTCAGAGCCTTGTGGTCGGCAAAGGTAGCTTGCAAGATTTCTATCCTCTTGATTTTTATGGAGGTATGTTTTATGTGTCAGCATGTAGTCTATCCTGTAGAATGACCCATGTACAGTGGAGAAGAATGTGTATCCAGGTTTTTTGTGATGGAGGTCCTATATACATCTATTAGTCCGCTTTCTTCCATTTCTCTTTTCAGGACTAGTATGTTTTTGTTGGGTTTCAGTCTGGTTGACTTATCAAGTGTTGATTGGGTCGTGTTCAGATCTCCCATAATTATTGTGTTATTATTGATTTCTTCTTTCAGATTTGTCAGTAACTGTATTAGATAATTTGCTGGTCTCTCATTGGGTGCATATATGTTTAATAGTCTGATATCTTCCTGTTGCACATATCCCTTGATTAGAACATAGTGTCCATCTTTGTCCCTTACCACTTTTCTGAGTGTAAAGTTGGTGTCATCAGATATTAATATGGCCACCCCAGCTTTTTTGCGGGTAAATTTGCTTGGATGATTTTCCTCCAGCCTTTGATTTTGAGTCTATGTTTGTTCTGACTGTTCAGATGTGTTTCTTGTAGGCAGAAGAAAGTTGGATTCATCTTTTTGATCCACTTTGCCACTCTGTGTCTTTTAATTGATGAATTTAGCCCATTAACATTGAGGGAGATGATTGTCATAGGATTTAATGTCATCTTTTAGATAAGTTTCCTGTGTTTGATAGTCTCTCTTGTCTTAGAGTAGACCTGTCAGTTTTTCCTTTAAGGCTGGGTTATCATCTGTGAAGTTTTTAAGCTGTTGTTTATCCATGAAGCTATGTATTTTTCCTTCATACCTGAATGTGAGTCTGGCTGGGTGCAGTATTCTCGGTGAGGCATTCATTTCTTTTAGTCTTGTCACAATATCCCACCACTGTCTTCTGGCCTTGAGAGTTTCTTGTGACATGTCTGCTGTAAGTCTTAGGTATGCTCCTTTGAATGTAATTTCCCTTTTTGACCTTGCTGCATTCAGTATTCTATCTCTATCTGAGGGATTTGTCATTGTAACGAGGATGTGTCTGGGGGTGTTTTTCTTTGGGTCTCGTTTGGCTGGTACTCTTCGGGCCTGCAGGATTTGATTGCATGTAGTCGTTAACTCTGGTAGTATCTCTTTGATGATGTCTTTGACAGTTGATTCTTCCTGGTGATCTCCTATTTGGGTCTCTGGGACTCCAATGATTCTTAAGTTGTTTCTTTTGGGTTTATCAAAGACTTTTATTTTCATCTGCTCACATTCCTTGAGTACTTTTCCATTGCCTGCTCTTTTGTCTTAAGGTTCTTTTCCCATTTCTTCTGCTGTGTTGAGTTTTTCTGCATCTCATCTTCCAGTATTCCAATTCTCTCCTCAGGTGCTCTTACCCTGCTGTTGAGGGCATCCACTGAGGTTTTCTGTTGAGCTACCGTGTTTTTCAGGCCTTCTATTTCAGTTTGAATTTTTATGAGTTCTGTCTTTGTGTTCTGTTCAGATCGATCTATGCTTTCTTGGAATTTTACAAACATATTCCATATTTCTATTTTAAGTTCCTTTTATGAGAGGTTAAGCAGAGGGTTGTGATTTTTAATGTCGTCCAAGCCATCATCTTCATTCTTGGTGCATAGTGTTTGCCTACGAGCTTTTCATATTGTTGCTGTAGTAGTCTGGTTTTTCCTGCGTGTTGTGATGGGGTTTATTGGTTAGAAAGAGTGCGCGGCCACGAAGCGAAGTGGAGCAGCCGAGCTCTTCTGGGGCTCCAAGAAATCAGGACAGACAGAAGCACAGGAAAAGAGTCCCTCAGTCCTCAGTTTTCTTAGCAGAGCGCAGCAGGGCGGAGTCTCCCGTAGGAGTAGCAATCAGCTCTTCAATTGGGAAGCTCTACAGCCAGCCAGATCTTACTCACTCATTGGCTCACTGGCAGCTTCAGAATGCAATGATTTCTGGCTTCGCTTCCCAGGGCTCTCTTCTCTAGGGAGAGCTCCAAGAAATCAGGACAGACAGAAACACAGGAAAAGAGTCCCTTCAGTCATCAGTTTTCTTAGCAGAGCAATGAAAAAAAAATTTTTTTTGGATCACACCCGGTGACGCTCAGGGGTTACTCCTGGCTATTTGCTCAGAAGTCGCTCCTGGCAGGCACGGGGGACCATATGGGGAACCAAGGGATCGAACCAAGGTCCGTCCTAGTTTAGCGCAGGCACCTTAACTCCAGCGCCACCACCCGGCCCCAACAATGAAAACTTTTAAGAAAGAAATTTGTTCCTTTATATTGTATGCTCGTTGAGTCACACACCATTATTTTAAGTTGTAAAATTCTTTTGAATTTTTTGATTCACTTTTCAATTTTTCTTTCCCTCTATCACCCATACGTAACCTTTGGCAATTTTGAGGGCACCAATTTTGATTCTGTCAGCCAGGTTGGCATTTCAATACAAGGGCCTGAAGCTGACAGGGTACTTGTGTTGGGTTGTTCCAGGGGTTACCTAGACTACCCTAGATCCTATCCAGCAATGCTCGGGAGCAATTGTGCTATATGGACACTGGATTGAACTGTGTGTTCACTCGGTTGAATATAGGTCAGACACCTATTTCTTTCCCCAATCACTGTTTTAGTTTCTACATTTGACTTCTTCATTTTTCAACCAAAAATATTTCACATTTGTATGATTTTACTTGTTATTTCATGTTCATATTTTGCAGTATGTCAACAGTTTTAACCCGGTTTTGGAACATCAGCAATAGGATGAGAATGCCAGTTCTTTGAATGATTAATATAGCAGTTAACTCCTCAATTCACAATGCCAGCTATAACACTTGCTTCCTAGAGTCATTGCATGGAGCACATTTGGCACTGAATAAATTCTAATTATGAATGGCCATAATAAATCAAAAAACTCTGTCAGAGTACCCAGTTCTTACTTTATTCAGGATAATTCTTTTTTGCAAGTGTCCTACTTGGCCCTTGAAGTACCTCTATATTGGACCCCTATCCCTACCTGTTCTCCATCCATGGGGATTGTCCAACTCTTCCCAATAAAGACAGAGAGAATTTTTCCGGTTTTGGTCCCACAGCTAACATGTCTGTTTGTTGGTACATTTTGCCTGTTTGCAGACAGCTTGTGTTGGATAGTTCCTAAACCTGTTTTATCTTCCTAATTTCTGTTTCGGCGTTGCTTCCAGACCAACATATCCCAATATCCACGGGATTGAGGTATGAAGCTTCCACAACAAGATCCAAGTTTTACAAGATAGTTCCTGGGCAGTTTTGTTAAGTGTATTGAACTAAATTCTAACCTAGATTCTAATGGAATTTTGATTATGAAAATCCAGCAAGAAAAAAGAAATGAAAGTTAAAAAATAGAAACAGATAGAGTCTGAAAGTTGACCGACATGAACACGTGACGCTGCAGCAGGTACTCACGGAGTTGCCCCAAGCGTGCCTTCTCTTTCTTCCCAAATAGGCGCCCGATCGATGACTTAATGCCCTTCTTCTTGGGCGCTTTGTGTAGGGAGTCTTGACTGCTGTTAGCACTACCCAGCCCCAGGCCTTCTGGCTCCAGGGAGGCAGCGAGACTGCTGCAAAACACAAAGGGGAGAAACGCTTATTTGGATGCAACTTCATACCCGATGCAACCCCACAGGTTTTCCAGCCTTGTTTTGTTATAAAGTTGAGGAGAGAAGTAGCCTTCCCATGTTCTTGTCTTCCTGAGTTCCTGTATTTCTCTTTTAAGGTTTAGGGTTTTACAGGCCCTAGGACAAGTTTTAAGAAAATATGATATTTTTTTTCAAAATGTATTTGGTCTTATTTTCTATGTATTCTCTAATCAGGAATGTTGGTTGACTTACTACATGCTATTTATTTTATCAGCATCATATTATTATTATTATCATTATCATGATTATTACCATGTGTATGTTTGTGTTTGGATCACAAATCCCATAGGGATTTCTCCTATTGGTGCACTGGGGACCAGATGTAAAACCTGTCAGTCTTAAGGTAAGCACCTTCCTGCTGTACTATAACTCCTTTTCAACAGCCATCTATTCTTGGGCATAAGTGTCAATTTTGGAATTTCATCTTTCCCTAACACTGGACAACCTATGCAAAAGATCAATATTAAAATATTTAATCTCTATTAAAAATAATGGTCTTCAGGGGCCCGGGAGATAGCATGGAGGTAAGGCATTTGCCTTTCATGCAAAAAGGTCATTGGTTCGAATCCCGGTGCCCCATATGGTCCCCCGTGCCTGCCAGGAGCAATTTCTGAGCATGGAGCCAGGAGTAACCCCTGAGCACTGCCGGGTGTGACCCAAAAAAAACAAACAAAAAAAATAATAATGGTCTTCCAAGCTACTCTTGTAGCTACTAAGATTATATAATGAAATTATTCACTTGCTTTCTTTCATTGTTGGCGCCTTATTAATATTTAAATGGAATTTGCCTGCAAAATAACATATTTCTGTGATCACCATGTACTTTTAAAAGCAGTTTTTAGGTATTTTTAGAAGCATCTTAGAAGGAAATAATGCATGAACAGTGCATCTTGGTTCCTTCCCTATTAACTGTTTTTCATAGTATTAAAAAGAAGTTAAATAAACATTTTTATACTTTCCCTACAACTATTAATTATTACAGTAGAATGATAGATAATTTATCTTCACATAATTCACCATTATTAATCTGAGTTTCAATTCTAAAAACTTCAAATTCATAGTTTTTCAAATATTAGAATACAACAGATTCTTGTGTTTGGGAGAGTGAAGGATGATTGGGCCACATCGGGTGATGCTCAGGGGCTATGCCTGGCTATGTGCTCAGAAATCACTCCTGGCTTTGTGGACCATATGGGATGTCAGGGGATCGAAATGTGGTCTGTCCTAGATCAACCATGTGCAAGGCAATGCCCTACTGCTATGCTACAGCTCTGACCCCAGGGTATATGTATTTTGAAACAGGAGTATTGATTACTTTTTTTTTTTTTTGGTTTTTTGGGTCACACCGGCAGTGCTCAGGGGTTACTCCTGGCTTCATGCTCAGAAATCACTCCTGGCAGGATTGGGGGACCATATGGGGCCGGGATTGGAACCACCATCCATCTGCATGTGAGGCAAGCACCTTACCTCCATGCTATCTTTTTGGTCCCAGTATTGATTACTTATTTTTTCTTTTATTTTTTTGGGGGGGGCACACCCGGCAGTGTTCAGGGGTTACTCCTGGCTGTCTGCTCAGAAATAGCTCCTGGCAGGCACGGGGGACCTTATGGGACATCAGGATTCGAACCAACCACCTTTGGTCCTGGATCAGCTGCTTGCAAGACAAATGCCGCTGTGCTATCTCTCCGGGCCCAGTATTGATTACTTTTATTATTAAAAAAATAAAACTAAAGTAACTGCCTATTAACACTAAGCTGTTTACAAAAGTCTTTATTATAGACACACACTAAAAGATAGGTTTCTTATTTAAATATTTATTAATAAATATTAATCATGAAGTCAGTACATGTTGTTATATCAATTAATAACCTAGAAATGCTGCAAACGATGACATTAAAGGTCCACATTAAGATGTAAATTGTGTGCTCCTAAATTATGGTGTAATTCTGTTTGCAATTCTTGAGGCAGATAGTCACAGGATAGAGTCCTAATGACAAATGGAGTATGCACCCATGTGAAATAATTTTTCTTTAATATTTTGGGAAATATGATTCATCTTTTATTCTAGGAATTTTCTGTAAGTGGAACAGCAACACTGTAGGATGTTATACAAACTAATGTACTCCATGTCAATCAGACAGAGGCAGAGGCTTTTCAGATTTTAAATAACTGATGTCATAAACAAAACTTAGGAAGTTGTCTAAAATCTCATTTTGTTATAATTTTTGTAGAGACAAAGAATTTCTCTGTCTCTCTGTCTCTGTCTCTGTGTGTGTGTGTTTGTGTATGTGTGTGTGTGTGTGTGTGTGTGTGTGTGTGTGTGTGTGTGTAACCCAGGTCTCACATAGGCATGGCAAGTACTCTTCAGCTTAGATACATTCTTGGACCCCAATTATTCCTTAAGAATTCCTTCCTTTAGACTGGCTCCAGTTTGAGGGCAATAGAGACAAGTTCAGGACTTCTGATGCATGCCTTGCTGGGACCAGATCAGCAATAAAATAGTGGATAAGGTACTTGCCTTGCATATGGTCAACCTGAGTTCGATCCCCAACACTCCACAGTCCATCCCCAAGGTCCACTAGAAATGATCCCTCTGCACAAAGTCAGGAGTTTCCCTGAGCAAGCCCCAAACCAACCAACCAACCAACCAAATAAATAAATACATAAATAAAACAGTAAACAAAACAATTTAAAAAAGATACATGCCTTATTGGTAGCAGGTCCTATTGGTCTCTTGGAACTACTAGTTTTTTCAAGCTTAAATAGGAACAAGGGCCTGCAAGGTTCTTGAGCATTGCTGGGTGTGTCACAGAGGCTCTGAAGCATCCTTGGGTTTCAATTACCCTAGAGCTTCAGGTTCTGAGCAACATTTCTTCCTGAGGATCCTGCACTGAATCTCTGACCTAGTTGACCAAGTATCCCCTGGGCCTACTCTGGGTCTACTGAGCAACATTTGGGATCTCCCAGCAAAATACCAATGACAAAGAAAAACTCAAAAGATTGGTTCTATTTAGTAGCTAATGTGTACAGGAATAGAAGAGATAGTCTCATAAAATGGGTTAGAAATGAAGCCACAATTAAGCAATTAATTAAAATTAATTAAAAATAAAAAATTTAGGATAAACACTTTTATTTTTATTTTGTTTTGTTTTGTTTTTCGGCCACACCCAGCTGCGTTTAGGGTTACTCCTGGCCCTGCGCTCAGAAATTGCTCCTGGTAGGCTCGGGGGACCATACTGGATGCCGGAAATTGAACCCAATTTCCTTCCAGGGTCGGCTGCATGCAAGGAAATGCCTTATAGCTGTGTTATCACTCCAGTCAAGATGAAAACTTTTTGACAATATTTGAAAGAGGCATCGGGACAATACTTTTATGGAGTACTAGAGTGAAAATCATGTTTTCCTGTAAGCTGTTTGAGAATCTAGTTCCTAGAAGGGAAGAGAACAGACTATTTTTAAAAGGATAACATGCAGTGTGTGGAATAGGGGGTGTTCAGACCTTCTGGCTTCATTGTGATAGGAAGAAGGGAGGGTGTGAGTCATCCTGATGGTTCTAGGGGTAGGAGGAGGAGAAGTTTCACATTTAATCGTTGCTTTATCCTCCCGACCATCTTCTTCCACTACTGCAATCTACAGGGGAAAAAGAAAAATTCAGAAGGACTTATTCTAAATATCTGCTGAAACTGATACAAATAGAGAGAAACCAAAATAAGACTCTGAATAATATCCAGATAATTATGAAGATTAGTGGAGCCTGAGTAATAGCACAGCAATATGATTTTTGCCTTGCACGTGGCCAACCCAGGTTTGATGTCTGGCATCTCATATGGTCCCCAGAGCCTGCCAGGATTGATTTCTATGCAAAGAACCAGGAGTAATTCCTGACTGCTGCCAGATGTGGCCCCAAAACCACCCCCCCCAAATGAAGATTAGGGATATAGAGACCTTAATGATAAAAGTATGTATTACAAATACCCTAAATGTAAGAATAAATAAACACCAGAGATCAACATTCTGGGGTTGTAAAAGTTGCTCTAGAACCCATGACAACATTGTAAAAGGTAAATATTTCACAAAGAACTTGTTTCACAAAGTTCACAAAGGTCACATATTTAAGCTAATTAATCAAAAGAAGCACAGTTATAATCTCATAACTTAGACATTGCTATCTCAAACAAGAGGTCAGTTAGTTTGCCAGGAAAATAAGCACATTTTGGGTTTATTAAGAAACAACCAGAATAACTAGAAAGTGTTATCAACGATGAGATGGGCATTTTTCCTTGAAAGAAAACCAAAACCTCTATACTATTGAGGGTTTGCATTTTCTCATTAGCTGTGACAGAGGAAGCTCCTGGATCCTAGGAATAAGGGCAAAAATTACTTTCTGACTAACAATCAGAATCTTTACAATGGGATTCTGAAATATGTGCTGTGATCTCTCTTCCAGTCTCCTCGTCTCACTTAAATTGCTTCTCTATATTAATTTTTACTTCTTTTATGTAGAAAGGCTTTGAAAAGAATAGCAAATTTGGTAAGAAAGATAAGCAAAGAGGAGCTGGTTTTGTCTTAAGAGCTTTTTTAAATAAGCCAGATCATTGAGCAGCATTTTATAAGAAAAAATTAATTTTAAAATGAAAATTAAAGAAGTTAACATAAGTCTTGGGTAGCAGAGTAATTATACAGCAGATAAGACATTTGCTTTGTATCCCATCTGGTCCTCTGAGTCTACCAGGAGTGATTCCTAAGTGCAGAGCCAGAAATAAGCCCTAACTAAGTACAGCCAGGTGTGGTTCCAAAATCAAAAGCAAAGAAAATGAGTATAAGTTTTATAAGTTGCTATGAAGAATGTCATAAAAGCTAATGATTTCATTACCTGCCACGAGAAAATAAGTATATAGAAAGCAGAGTTTTGATCAGATTGATTTCTTTAAAAAATAATGGATAATCCTGAGTAAATCAAAATAGTATACGCTTTGAAGTGTTACATATAGAACATTTTGGGGGGCGGTTGGGCCACACCCAGCGGTGCTCAGGGGTTATTCCTGGCTATCTGCTCAGAAATAGCTCCTGGCAGGCACGGGGGACCATGTGGGACACCAGGATTTGAACCAACCACCTTTGGTCCTGGATCAGCTGTTTGCAAGGCAAACGCCGCTGTGCTATCTCTCCTGTCCCACATATAGAACTTTTTAAAAATTTGACTTTTCAGCAGCAAATTTATATGTAGTATATTTATATTGCTTCATTTTATTTCATGATTCTATGGTACATCTACATCCTATAAATATACTTCTTATTAATATTTATATCAAAATATATTTATACATTGGAAAACATAACAAAAAGATAAACAATTGTGTTAGTTCCCATAAAAATTTCTCATTATGCCTATAGCAACAATTTTGTAGCTGTGCTCTTGTTTCTATACAATGCCTTGCTCTATCTTTAGTTCTTGTTTCTATACAATGCGTTGCTCTATTTTCTATATTATTATTTAGGCAAGTATGATTATAATACAAAGAACTCATGTATTGAAAAACTTCAAATGCTTCTTTTGTTTTATCATCTAAGATTCTTAATATTTTTCTGGCATATTATGTAACTATTACTATTATTAGTTTTTTTATGGGACTCCTGGCTATGACTCAGGCATCATCACTCTTGGTGGGGTGCAGGTGGCATTACAGAGTGCCGGGGATCGAAGCCAGGCTTGATGCATGCAAAGCAAGCACCCTACCTGCTGTATTTTATCTCTGCTACTGTTCTTGGTATTTTAACTGGTTTTCCCTTCTTCATTATAATGAACATATTGCCAAATAATTATCATGACACATTGCTTTCAATATGCCAATGTTCTGAAGAATTCTAACTAAATTCACATATTATCTAAAGCACTGAATATGTTTACAAACATGTTCTCATATATATTTATTTCTACAGTTCCATGATTTGTGACTTTCCTATAACTGATTTTTATTGTAAAATTTTCTCTCCTGAAATATGAATTTCTATTCTTTTAAAGTATATCAACATTCCAAATGTTATTCTAAAGATCATGTAAAGGCTATTGCTGTGAATGTTTAAAGATCACAGTATAAAAAGAAAGTATAAGAGAAAGACTGAAATCAAAAGCTTAATTGTTTAATGAAAACTACTTATAATTTACCTGTAATTATATTTTGCATAAATAAAATGAAAGTGTGATTTTTAAAAAAGTTTTTATATTTAATTTTATATTTAATTTTAGTCAGTTGTCAATTTTTGGCAAATGGCAAGGTAAGATTATAACCTTTCATTTTCTATCCCAGGGATCAATTATTCCCATAGATTTTTCACATCAATAAATATTGTGAGTGAGCAAGCACTAGAAAAATTGTCCCTTGCAGTTTCTTATATTTAAAGATGTTTTTATGAAATAACAAAGCTGAGAGCAGAAATCAACGAAGTGGAAACCCAAAAAACAATCCGAAAGATCAACGAAAGCAGAAGTTGGTTCTTTGAAAAAATAAACAAGATCGATAGACCACTGGCAAAACTAACAAAGAAACAGAGAGAGAGAAACTTGATAACTCGTATTAGGGATGAAAAAGGAGAGATCACTACTGATATGGCAGAGATTCAAAGGGTAATCAGAAACTTCTTTGAAAACCTCTACGCCACTAAAAATGAGAACCTGGAAGAAATGGATAAATTCTTGGACTCTTATAATCTTCCAAGGTTGAAAGATGAAGACATAGCATATCTAAACTCCCCCATCACTATTGATGAAATCAAAACGGT
>PVKC010041765.1:0-12088 GCA_004027635.1 Crocidura indochinensis
GGAGCAATTTCTGAGCATGGAGCCAGGAGTAACCCCTGAGCACTGCCGGGTGTGACCCAAAAACCAAAAAAAAAAAAAAAACATGTTCATACTTGGGCTTCAGCCAAAAAATGCACACCCTCATTTACCAGTGCAGCTTTCCTGCCACCAATGTCCCCCATTTTCCTCTTCCCTCACCCTATGCCTGTCTTTGAGACAGGAGTTATCTTTCTCTATCATCATTAACTCAAACTTTTAAGTAATGTTAACATTACCCATTCATTAGAAATTTTCCAATGAGCCTGAAAAATAGAGGAACACTTTATGTAGGAATGGGTGACATGAGCTGCTGCGTCTGTTTATCAGCTGTGGTGACTTAACCAGGACCAGAGAATTCACTTCCATCATGACTGAGGATTATTCTGGCTCTTGGTTTCTCTCAAAAGAGTGGCTTTGATTCCTCACACTTGGTAATTGGATTCCAAAAGTGAATGTCCCAACAGAAGTGGAAACTGACAGTTCCTTCAGATGAAAATGTTATTTACCCCATCATCTATTTGTCAAGTGTGAGAAGAGTTTGAAGGGAGGGATGGCAAGAAATTTGGGAAACGGGGGCCGGGAGATAGCATGGAGGTAAGGTATTTGCCTTTCATGCAAATGGTCATCGGTTCAAATCCCAGTGCCCCATATGGTCCCCCGTGCCTGCCAGGAGCAATTTCTGAGCATGTAGCCAGGAGTAACCCCTGAGCACTTCCGGGTGTGACCCAAAAACCAAAAAAAAAAAAAAGAAAGAAAGAAATTTGGGAAACATATTCTAAGGCTAAAACAGTCATCTACAATTTTTATAGCTTCTCCCATAATCCCTATGGAATCTGAATGAAAACATTCTTTAATGTCTCTAGTCATCACTAAGCATTGTATATTTTTCCATTTTTAAATATTTGTAAACTTACAAATTGCAAGAGTACAGTTGGATGAATTTCAGTCACTATAGATACCCAGGAATCCACAGCCAGAGTTGAGTCATTCGACCCCACCTGGATGTTACTTCCTGGATCACGGTCAATCTGCACTTTCATCTCTGTTCTTTCTGTCACTCGAGGTTACATTTTCCTGTCCCTGATCTTAATATAAACAGAAATAAGCTAGCTCCTTTGTCTTTGGTCTCATTCAGCAAAATAATGCTTTTGAGAGGCACTAAGGAATCACTTGCTCTGTCTTACTGTCAAGTAGTATTCCAACAAGTAAATCTTATACCATTTGCATATCTGATCTTCTGTTGATGGACATCTGGGTTTGGTTCTACTTTGAGACTGTTTTGACTGAACTGCTATGAGCATTCCTGCAAGAGTTGTCTCAGACATATGTTTTCATTTATTTTTATTACTCTTCTTATCTCTGAGGTTTTTCATTTTTTATTTTTGTTTCCAGTAAAGTATGTTATTATGACATGAAAATCCTTACAAATCTTAGCCGACTTCAGTCAGTCCTTCCTTTTATTAACTCTGTCTTCACACCATTTCTAGAAACACCTGCCTCTTTCCTCTTGAGCCTTTTCTGAATTATATGATGCTTTCTGGTGTCTGCTAAGTCTATCGTTGCTTTGCCAGTCTGCTTTAAAGTTTCCAAAATTTTATGCTATCTCCTTTTCTTGCCATTTGGCTCTTCTTAGTAGGGTTTAGAAGAGAAAGAATTAAATGTATTGTTCTGTTCATCTTGTTTACCCTTCTCCTTTCTTTTTTTGGGGGGGGGTGGGAGTTTGGTTTTTGAGTCAGATCTGACAACACTCAGGTGTTACTCCTGGCTCTACACTCAGAAATCGCTCCTGGCAAGCTCAAGGGACCACATGGGATGCCGAGATTAGAATGCCGTCCTTCTGCATGCAAGGCAAATGCCTTACCTCCATGCTATCTCTTCGGCCCCTCATTATTTTTTCACCTGTCATCTTTCTTGCCCTACCTCCACCCTACTGATGCTCATTTCCCTCCTGTCCTTTCTTCCCCTTAGATTGCAAATGATAAAAGTGGAAGAGTCCTTACAGTTACTGGTTTTATTAGTCCTTTATTATACAAATGATAGGATTGAGGTCAGCAGTCTGCTCACAGCCCCCAGAATGACAACTTTTTGCCTTGTCTCTTAAAAGCAGATGGTACTTTTTTCCCACTTGCCCTTTGCCACTAATGAGCCATGACAGTGTGAGAATATAAAGCTCCACCACCAGCCTGCTTCAGGGGAAGCCTGGAAGCAGATCAAAGGGGAGAAGGGCAAAGCCAGAAAGACAGGAAGGTGGGGGGTAAGTACTTTCATGTGGCCAACACCGCCCCTTAGAACCTCATGGTACCTGACACCACTGTGTGTGGCCCACACTAGGGGCCTCTCTGGGGACCAAGGAAGCCGCCATTGAGGTTTGCCTCTGTCCAGGGCCTGTCCTTGTCCTCTCCTGCCACAGTACAGCTAGAGGCTCATGGTTTGGAGAGCGCTCAGCTTCCTGGCAAGAGGAACATGTTATTACAGCATGAATGAGACATAAATTAGATTTCAAGCCCTTTTTATTTTATTAATTCCATTTTTCCCCATCTTTACCACTTTCTTTGGGTCTGCCTGTGAACAAAGGAAATTCAAGGCTCAGAGTAAAAATAAGGCAATTGGCCAGTGCGCGCACTCTCTCTCCCCTCCTCCTCTCCTCTCTCTCTCTCTTCTTTTCTCTCTCTCTCTAGCTCGCTCGCTCACTTGCTCTCACTCGCTGATGCTGCCATGGCCCCACAGCAATCAAGTACCCGAAATGAAAGTACAGATGCTTGTGAAATTGTTCCGATTTGCAAATTATGTGCCATGGTTTTCGGTCTAAACTGTCCTCCCAGCAGCATCTGTTTCTGGAGCCTCTGGCAATGCAGTTGGGACTGACAGCAGCTGGGCACAGCCACAGCGTCTCCCCAGCATGGCAGCCAGAAATCCTGGGGTGGGGGGGGGAAGCGAACTCTGCACTTGGACACTCTCCTTAAGTCTCTTTGCCTCTTTGTTTCCTGCAGTTTGCATTTACTTGAACAAGAATGGCAGCACGGGTCCCCATTTAGATAAGAAGAAGGTCCAGAAGCTCCCTGACCACTTTGGGCCAGCGCGTGCCTCTGTGGTGTTGCAGCAGGCTGTCCAGGCTTGCATCGACTGTGCTTATCATCAGAAAACCGTCTTCAGGTTCCTCAAACAGGGCCATGGTGGTGAGGTAATCTCAGGTAAGCACTCTGCACTTTTGGGTTGGGGCAGCCCTCGCCAGAGGGCAAACCTTTTTAACTGATGCATTACTGAGAGTACACCCTGGTTCAGCTTCATACCCAAACAAGCCCTGGAGAAATGTGCCATCCTCGGCCTGGTGAGCTCATGCTCTCCTCTCCAGAACCCCTGTGGGCTTTGTGAGTACTCTTGCTGAGCAGAACACCTTTGAACGCCAAGCAGAGCCTCTTACCTGACTCCTGCTTAGCCTCTCACATATGGAAGCGTGATGTTTAAAAAGCATTTTAGAAGAAAGAACCCTATGGGGGCTGTTTAATGGCATTAGGAGATTCTCCACTTGGCGTCTGCCTCGCAGCTGGCTTCAGGGAAGCACAGACCTTGACTCTCCTCTTTCCTCTTTCCTTCGCTCCTAATCCTTAGCCCAAGTCCCAAGGTAATGTGAGAAGAGCTGTTTGATTTTTCTTTTCTGCTTGAGTAAACTGCACAGTGTTTCTAAATCTGCTTTTACAAAGAATATTCACTTTTCCTGCCATACTGTCTGTCAGTTTTAGTCTTCCCAAGTCCAAAACTCTGTTCTTGACTTGTCAGACATTTGAAGACTTGGCTTACATCTTTCCCTCTTGACTATATGCCTCTCTCTAGCTCCTATCTCCTCCTTCTTCTCCTCCTCCACACAAGGTATAATTCTTGGGCTAAGGAACCCCAGCTGACCTGGAAGACCCCATAAATAAACAACTGCATTCTCGTAACTGTGTAAGAGGCCCTAGACAGACAACTGGTCAAAGAAGGGGTAGCGTTGATGGGAAAGAAAATTTCCCAACCCACTTAGTAAAGAATTGTTTGCTGGTGGTGTTAGAGCCAAATACTGAGGAAAAATTGACCTCCTGAAGACGTGAGCAGCTGAGAGAGAACAGCTCTGAGTGATGGGAACTGACTGGGCCTTTACCCTTTCTGTTCCTCTGAGGCCCAGTCTGCTGTGTCTGTGCTGCTTCTGTGCAGCATGATGTGGCCTGGCATTCCCCATCACCTTTCTTAAACGACTAGCATCTAGCTTTCATTTGGGATTCTTCTTTGCCCCAAATTGGTTTCTTGAGAGTAAACGACCTCCATATTTCCTCACTACCCTCAGCAACATATACAATGGATTTTAGCTTTGTAAGGATTATACAGACAGTTTTAAAACAGATATAATAACTGAAATAAAGCCAAGCGTGGAATCATTCTAAACGTTACCAAAATCCTAGCACTCTCAGACTAGTTGGATTGTATACCCAAACCATTGCTGACAATAGCTGTGTTCTCCTCTTCCACCCGGCTTCTCTGATCTTATAGAAATAAGTGCCCTCAATGGACAGATTTCCTGGAGGAGGCCGAGCCAAGTGATGGAGGCGATAGAATTATGTTCATGGTTGTTTTCACAAGTTGATTAAAATCATTCCAGCATCCTGGATGAAACAGGCCCAGCCAGGCCACTCCCACTATTGCGAGCCCTTTGGAGGTGGAGGCAAAAGAAGAAAAAAAAAAAAAAAACAAGCCCTGAGGGAGGGACAGAGGTGGGAGGGAGGCAACTGGCATGGATCTTCTTTGTGGAGCCAGGTAAGTGGGAGGCAGGCAGCGGGCTGGATTCCTGCTGCGCTGTGCAGGGGCCCAGCCAACATGCTCAGCCCTGTTTGCTCAACTCCACAGCCGTATTTGACCGGGAACAACACACTCTCCACCTCCCAGCAGTCAACAGCATCACCTATGTCCTCCGCTTTCTGGAGAAACTCTGCCGCAGCCTTCGAAGTGAAAATCTGTTTGGCAATCAGCCCTTTAGCCAGACTCACGTGTCACTCTCCACCACAGAGTACAGCCACAGCCACGACAGGTACCTACCAGGTAGGAGCTGGGATGGGATCTGGGCTAAAAGGGGACAGGGTCACCGAGCAGCACCCACCGGGGCCCAGGGCCACTTTGAAACCTCAGGCCTGACCCCTGCCAGTCAGTCCAGCAGTCTGGCTATTGGACCCTCATTTCCGCCACCTCAAAGACTCATGGGTCTCCTCTCATCTTTACTCTTTCCAGGATTTTATCTAGGATCCTTTTTCTTCTTTTCTGTGAATTTTTATACCCAGAAAAAGGTGGTTCCTGTTGCCCTCCTGAGCACGTGAAGCCACCAAGAAGCCCCAGTTCATCTCCCATAGTGGACCTGGCAACATTCGCCTCCCAGTGTTCTCCCCTTGCCAGCAGGAAGATTTAGTCTCAGTCTTGAGATTGAGAAATCTACTCCCTGGTGATTGGCCATCCGCTCTTTCCTTTGGCACATGGCCCTAACTTCTCTAGCACTGCCAGTCTGGCAAGTCAATTCAAGTTCCTGCTGTTTCTAACTGAGCTGGAAAATAACTTTCTTAGTTAACGTACACGACCCAGAAGGGGAGAGCGGATGCCACGTAGCCAGATCAGTGACTAAGCACTTCCGAGAGGGGTTAAGGAGTGAATGGAACTCGGCGTCTTTAATCTGGAGCCCAGGACACTGAACAACTGGGCGGGAAGGAAAGCTGGACCTTAAACATAGCGAGGTAGGTCATGGCAAAGAGAAGGAAGCCAGCCCTCTCAGACTCCTGTGACCTTGTCCTGGCTGGAGGAAAGGAAAAGTGGTGCTGTCAGTGGTGGGACTCTGCTTCCTGCTGGTGGGAGTTCAAACAGAAGTCTAAAAGGCCCCCCACCCAGCCTTGTGCCTAAGTCTCATTCCCGTACTTGCTTTCCTTTTGTTTCCTTTTGGGCCACACCCAGCAGTAGTTGGGGGCTGCTCCCTGCTTGGTGCTCAGGGGTCATTCTCATTGGTGCTCTGGGACAAACTAGTTCTACGGTTCGAATCCAGGCCTACAGTTGCAGTGTCTGAGCCCAGTCGCTGAGCTTTTTCTCCTGCCCCTGTCTTTATTGTAGTCTTAGCAAAATCACTTCTAATAAAGTGTTTCTTCCAGAGAAACACCTTTTCTATGCCCCCTTGCTCCTTCTGCACCCCCAAAGTGCCATCTCATATGACCGTGCAAAGATATATATGGATTTCTAAAACTCTTTGAGTAATAGAAACTCTCTAGTCCCTGTAGGCATATCTTTGACCCTTTCACTGATTTTGTTATTCTTGTGGTTGCTTAACTTCTGTGCTGGAGCAATAGCACAGTGGGTAGGGCGTTGGCCTTGTATGTGGCCGACCCAGGTTTGATCTTCGGCATTCCATAGGGTTCCTCAAGCCTGCCAGGAGTAATTCCTGAGCACAGATCCAGGAGTAATACCTGAGTACCACTGGCTGTAGCCTAAAAAAATAATAAAAATACAAAATAAAGGTAAGTTCTCACCTAATCTGCTTTAGATTGCTTCCATTTCTGTAGGGTTATTTTTATTTTACGTTAGCAGATAATGAGGTTATGACCGGTAATAGGGTAGAATTTGGGTCTCAGTGGACCATATGCACTGCCAGGGATTTGAACCAAGATCCTGCATGCAAGTCAGAAGTTAAGGCAGGTGCCTTAACACCTGTACACTAATTCACAGTCTGTCTTTCTCTCCTATTGAATGTCTGTCTGTCTCTCTCCATAGATTGCTATCTTTCAGCATTAGGATCTGAGTGCAAAGGAAGATTTTCCTGTATTAAGATTATTGTGCTTGAAAGCTAGGTTGGGCATGGACGCCTGGTGTAGGCAAAGGTAAATTGTTGGCATTTGAGAACTCTGAGATGCTCTGTTGTAGTTGAATTAAGCTTCCCTAGGATCTGGAAGAATGGGTTTGTGAGAGGAGGTAGTATCTGTGACCATAGACAGTCATGAGAGCCCAGTTCTCAAATTAAAGAGTCGTCATTAGAAACCGGAAGCAGTGTGCCAGTGGCCTATGAGTAGTGCAATTGGGCCTGCAGGCTGAGATGGTTTGGGATTGGAGCATACCATTCCTAGGAGTTGTTTCACTTTTGACTCTTCTACCATATAAGAGGATAACCACCTTTGATCTTTGCAAACACAAAGACCAAGTTATCATCTTCCACATTTTCCATCCTCATTCTCAGACAGCCAGTTTGGAACTGACCTCCAGCATTCTCTGACATGTTTCTCACAGAGGGCGCACAGTGGCTTGGTTACTTTCTCCTTTCTGTTTGCTTCCTTGAAGTGAACATTTCAGCTGTGCTCAGACAAGCCAAAACATTGCCTCCACTTTCTAACTCTTCCATGCTCCTTCACTTATCTTTCCTGCTTGTTTATAGGAAAGCAGGTTTTGCTTTGTTCCACCACTGAGCATTTATCATTGTCTGCACCATCCTGGCTACATATCAAACCTATGCCAAAGAGCTTGATCTCTCTACAGGAGCTGTCTTTTGCTTTGCCCTCAGATCTTCGTCAAGTTTTTATTCCCTCCCTTCTGCCTGATTGTGCACTTCTCTTAGTTAAATCTACAAAGGCCCACTCAGTTAAACAGATGCTTACTGCAGCCTCGCCAGCCTGTTTCTCTCCAAACTACCCTCCCCTTTAGGGGCCTTGGCCCTACTGCCCACCAGTTTCTGGTGTGACTATAGTACTCATCAAGTGCTTATCTTGTTAGGCTTCCTTACTATAGCTGTTTTTTTATCTCCAATATTTTATTTTGAAAAATTGCACAGCTACAAAAATTTGGACTCTGGGGACCAGAGCAATAGTACATCTAGAAGGATACTTGCCTTACACCTGGCTGACTCAGGTTCAATCTCATAGTTCCCCCAAGCCCTGCCAGGAGAAATTCCTGAATACAGAACCAGGAGTAACCCCTGAACATCACCAGGTATGACCCCCAAACAAAAAAGTTCTGAACAAATAATATGATGAACAACCTAGATTTACCACTTAATGTTTAGTAATATTAACTCTCTTTGCTTTATAGGTATGTAATTGTACATACCATAAAATAGTACATCTTGCATCCATATATTTATGTCAGTGTCTATGTAGTCTCAATTTACTGAATCATTGGAAAATTAACTGAAGATGAGACCTGGTATTTAAATACTTTTGTAGGGGCCGTAGAGATAGCATGGAGATAAGACATTTGCCTTGCATGCAAGGTTCGAATCCCGGCATCCCATATGGTCATCCGTGCCTGCCAGAGGCGATTTCTGAGCACAGAGCCAGGAGTAACTCCTGAGCGCTGCCGGGTATGACCCAAAAACCAAAAGAAAAAAAAATACACTTTTGTATTTATGTCCTAAAAAAAACCAACAATGATGTCACCATGCTCAAGAGCCTTAACATTAGTAAAAACCTACTACTAAATTTATATAATCCATATCCAGGTTTACCCAATTGTCGCAATGCTGTTCTTTTTGTTCTTTTTTTTTTTTTTTCATTCTGATTTTTGGGCCATTCCCAGCAGCACTCAGTGATTACTCCTTGATCTGCACTGAAAAATTACTCCTGGAAGGCTCGGGGGACCAGATGGGAAGCCGGGGATAGAACCCAAGTTAGCCTCATGCATGGCAAATGCCCTACCCACTGTACTATCGCTCCAGCACCCCCAGTGCTATTTTTTTTTTATTTTTCAGGCCACACCTATTTGATGCTCAGGGGTTACTCCTGGCTAATTGCTCAGAAATTACCCCTGGCTTGGGGGGACCATATGGGACGCCGGGGGATCGAACCGGGGTCCTTCCTTGGCTAGCGCTTGCAAAGCAGACACCTTACCTCTAGCACCACCTCGCCGGCCACCCCAGTGCTGTTTTTATGCATTTTGTTTTACCCAATCCAATATCCAGTCAAGTGCCAATTCCATTTAATTGGCTCTTCAGTTTCCTTTTAGCTGCAGGTTTTTAGCCTTTCGTTTTGTTCTGCCTTCCACTGACATTTTGAAGAATCCAAGTCACTTGTTTTTGTTTAGGACATGAAACATTTACCAAATACTTGGTGCCAGATCCTCAGCTGGACTCTGGGAAGGAACAGAGATACAGGCTCCATCTTTGCTCTGGAACAGTTCCCAGCTGAGAGAGGGAGATATATGTAAACAGATATGTGCTAAGAGCACGAAGCAGAGATACTGTGGCTTCACCAGGAGTCAGTGAAAGAAGAGGTCAGGGAAAGGTTATTGGAGGCCACAATGGGAGAGCCTAGCTGCTTCTCCAGAATTCCACATCTGCTTATCTCGTGAGAGATTAATCAATCATTTAGCAAGAGGGAGTTCCTCTGGCACTTTTAAAACCTTAAACTGTTAGGAAAGTGCATTGAGTCCCAGTGATTCTATTAGTTTATATTATTTTTACTGTGGTTGAAATCTACCCAGCACTAACCTCTGGGGGGATATTCCAGGTTCCTCTGCTGGAGGAGGAAGTTCATTTGCCCGACAATAGTTCCTCTTGCCTTTCTTTGTAGATGTTTCAAGGATTCTGAGTTAGTCATAAAGTCAGTCTGTCAGAGTCCCAAAGGCCAAGGTGCTTAATTAGAACTGTGATATCTCTTAGGATGTGTCTTCATCCCCTCACAGCTTTTTTTCCTCATAGAACACTCAAGAGTTTTTATTTTTTGTCTTTTTTTAACCACACCCGGCTATGCTCAGGGGCTATTCCTAGCTTTGCTCAGGACGCCTTTCTGGCATGCTGGGGGGGGGGGGGGGGCATGTGGGATGCCGGTGACCAAACTCAGGTCGAGTTCGTGCAAGGCAAATGCCCTACCCGCTGTTCTATCGCTCTGGCCCCAGAGCTCTCAAGAGTTTTAAAATGACACAAATGTTCATAACTAATTGAAATGATGATTTCAGTTACTCAGTCAATTCAGTTTTCTATTCAGTCATTCAGTTAGTATTCATTGTTTGCACAATGTCAGATTTTATTTAGGAGTGGAAGGTTCCGTTGCAACCTGACAGACAAGGATTTTATACTCACAGCTTACAGCCTTGTTAAATATATTATATATATATTTTCACAAAATAGTTCATAGTGATTAAGTACTTAAGGACAATCTCAAAGTTCAAGAGATCAAGCCAGAGGCTAGAGTTAGCACAGTTGTTAGGGTCACCATGGCCAAATGGAGGTTTGATCTTTGGCATCCCATGTGGTCCCCTGAACCTGCCAGGAGCAACCCTTGAGTGCTACTGGGTGTGGCCCCAAAACAAAATAAACAAAAAGATCAAGATAACTTAAGTCAGGTACGGATTTCTAGAATGAATTCCACCTAAACATGAGTGTTTTTTTCTTTCATTATAATTTTAATATTTCTTTTAAAAGTAAGTTCTTGATGGGGCCAGAGTGGTGGCACAAATGGTAGGGCATTTGCCTTGCATGCATTGACTTAGGATGGATCACCGTTTGATCTCCTAGCATCCCATTTGGTCTCCCAAACCAGGAGTGATTTCTGAGCACTAGCCAGGAGCAACCCCTGAATGTCACCAGGTGTGGCCCAAAAACAAAAACAAGTAAATTCTTGAATTGAATCACCATAGATACACAGTTACAAAGTTGTTCAGGATTGACTTACAATGTATAGTGCACATTTCCTGTTACCCATGTCCCCAGTTTCCCTCCCCACACCTTTCCCTGTCCCCTTCCTGCCTCTGTGGCAGATACTCTCAGATTCTCAGATACTCTAACTCTCCTCTTTCTCTCTCTTTCCCTCTCTTCTTTCCTCCCCTCCCCCACTTTTTTTCTTTTAAACACCATAGTTCACAATATTGTTACTGAAGGGGTATCCTGCCTATCACTTTATCTCCTTTAAGCACTCAGTTCTTGTCCAGAGTGATCATTTCCAACTGGTCCTCCTAGCCTTCATCTCTATTGTCTTTTGGGTTATTATTACCATATTATTTATATTTTTTGCTTTTGGGCCACACCCGGTGATGTTCAGGGGTTACCGTGCTCCACTGCTCTGGCCATACCATATTATATTTTTTAAATATTGAAAGTGAATGTGATCATTCTATGTCTATCTCTCTCCCTCTGATTCATTTTGGATACTCTTCATATCCATCCATGTATATGCAAATTTCATGGCTTCATTTATTCCTAACAGCTACATAGTATTCCATTGTGTAGATGTACCATAGTTTCTTTAACCACTCATCTGTTCTCAGGCACTTGGACTGTTTTCAGATTCTGGTTACTGTGAATAGTGTTGCAGTGACTATAGGGATGTAAAGAATTTTTCTACGTTTGTGTTTTGGGGTTCTTAGGATATGTTCCTAGGAGTGGTATTGCTGGGTCATATAGAAGTTTAGCTTCTAGTTTTTTGAGAAATATCCATATTGTTTTCCAAAAAGGCAGACCAGTCTGCATTCTCAACCCACAGTGAATGAGCGTCCCTTTCTCCAAGCATCCTTACCAGCACTGGTTGTTCCTGTACTTTTTTTTTTTTTTGGGGGGGGGGGTCACACCCAGCAGTACTCAGGGGTTACTCAGAAATTGCTCCTGGCAGGCACAGGGGACCATATGGGGCACTGGGATTCAAACCGATGACCTTTTGCATGAAAGGTAAACGCCTTACCTCCATGCTATCTCCTGGGCCCCGTAGTTGGAAAATTTTGTAGAACTCTGGAAGTCTTCCAAGACTTGGGAAATACCCTTTTCTTTGATATACATATTTCATCGAAATAAAATGAATTCCCAGTGCCTGATAACCCCAAGTGGGGTTACATTTTCCTAATGGTTACTTTCAATACCCAGTATCCTACATAGTTTCTAACCCTGCCAAGAGAGATCCCTGAGCACAAAGTCACGAGTAAGCCACGAGTAAACACTGCTGTGTGTTTCCCCCACTCCTACTTCCCCCAAAAAACTTATAAATTACTCCATATATTATATTTACTTTCACTTTCTGCCTTTGTGCTGTTATAACAAGCATGTATTGTAAATATCACCTTGCATTACTATTTTTATTTTAAATGGGTAATTCTTTTTTTT
>PVKC010041767.1:0-12097 GCA_004027635.1 Crocidura indochinensis
TGCTTTTAATAAAAAAAAAAAATAAAATAATAAATAATAATAAATAAATAAATAAAGACTGGAAAAGGAATCAAGCAATCATGACCTTAAAAAAAAGTCTAACAATTATCTATGGAGTGTTTTTTTTTTTTTTTTTTGGTTTTTGGGTCACACCCGTGACGCTCAGGGGTTACTCCTGGCTATGTGCTCAGAAGTCGCTCCTGGCAGGCACGGGGGATCATATGGGGAACCGGGGGATCGAACCTCGGTCCGTCCTAGGTTAGCGCAGGCAAGGCAGGCACCTTACCTCCAAGCGCCACTGCCTGGCCCCCATCTATGGAGTTTTTAACAGCGTGAAAGCACTTCAACAGTTTGTTCTTGCCATAATAAATTTTGAGTTTGGCTGAGTAGTAGTGCTCTTCTACTAAGACCACACACAATAAATTCAATTCAATTTATAACTACAACTTCTGCTCACAATTTTTTTTTTTTTTTTTTTTTTTGGATTTTGGGTCACACCTGGCAGTGCTCAGGGGTTACTCCTGGCTCCATGCTCAGAAATTGCTCCTGGCAGGCACGGGGAACCATATGGGGCACCGGGATTCCAACCGATGACCTTTTGCATGAAAGGCAAACTCCTTACCTCCATGCTATCTCCTGGGCCCCTTCTGTTCACAATTTTACTGAAATTTCTCAAGCACCCCAATTATTAAATGAGAAATGCTGGGGCTGGAGAGATAGCACATCGGTAAGGCATTTTCCTTGCAAGCAGCCGACCCAGGACCAACCATGGTTCAAATCCCAGCATCCCATATATTCCCCTGTGCCTGACTGGAGTGATTTCTGAACACAGAGCCAGAGTAAACCCCTCAGCACTGCCAGGTGTGGCCCAAGAACAAAAACAAAAACCAAAAAAAAAAAAAGAGAGAGAAATGCTACTCAATGCAATACTGATTCTAGTAAAGTTCTTTAAAAAATCAAACACTAAAACAATCACCAATTTAATAAGCAAGCAAAAAGGTTTTACATATATATATATCATCGTGTGTGCGCGCGCACACACACACACACACACTTTCAGGCTGTTTCCCTATAAATTAAGATTTACTGGGGCTAGAGTAATAATACAGCAGGCAGAATGCTTGCCTTGCTCATCATATCTGACTGGTTTGGATACCCAAAACCCCATATGGCTCCCTGAACTCTGCCAGGAATAATCCCTGCTCACAGAGGCAGGAGTAAGCTCTGATCTCTATCAGTGTGGCCCAAAAACAAAATAGAAACCTTTTTACATCTAACCAAGATTTTATTCTAAGTTTTTTATGCTATTTCTTATAGCTTAATATGTTTCTAATCTAGACATTGGAAGTTTCTTATTTAAGGAGTTTTTAGTGGGCTGTCAAACAATTCACAATCAAAATTACAATGAAGTTAGGAATATGTTTAAGAATCTAAAGTAGACTTCTAAAAATAAAAATCACTATGATAGTAAAAAACTATTTTTAAGGTTAAAGAAAAACACAATAGAAAAAGGGGGAAATTTTGGGGCCCGGGAGATAGCATGGAGGTAAGGCGTTTGTCTTTCATGCAAAAGGTCATCGGTTCGAATCCCGGTGCCCCATATGGTCCCTCGTGCCTGCCAGGAGCAATTTCTGAGCCATGGAGCCAGGAGTAAACCCTGAAACCCTGAGCGCTGCCGGGTGTGACCAAAAAAAAAAAAAAAAAGAAAGAAAAAGGGGAAAATTTTAAACAATTTACTTAACCTTACCATTCTTCCATGCCAATTTTCAATGTGGCCCATTTTCTAATCAAGGACTACTTATCTGCAAAGTTGACTACTTATTAAAACTCTCAATGAATATAAAAGCAGTGTTATAAAACTTTCCTTTAGCCCATTCAGTCCCTTAACTAATCAAACAATGAAACAAATATTACATGACGAAAGCTGACAAAAAATCATAATGAACCTTTCAAATGAGAAACTAATTGGTACTAAGTACACAATGGCTTACATTTAATCCTTTTAATAACCACACAAAAAAAGAAATAAAAGACTCACTTTTCAGTCATCTCTCTGGACCACTGGGCTAAAATAACAGCATGACTAAATCTGACATTGACCTCGTGGCCCTGTTAGGAGTTAAAAAGAATTCCTTTGAGTCTTCTAAGGCCTGTTTTCAACTGCTCCAGAAAGGGTGGGCTAGTCATACACACTTGTTAGCCTTCTTTACAGATACAGGTCAAATTAGAAATGGTCATACTCACAAATATATAGTACCACTGACTTTAGACTTGAGGTCTGACTTACAAAAAACAAAAACAAAATAACCCCACTACAACAGTAATAGGCAGCTGATAAAATGCTATAGAGAAATAAAATATAATTGGAACAGTCAGAATATATGTAAGCAACAGCATATTACCATAAATAATTTTAAATAAGGTAATTATGTCTAAATAAGAGGAAAACCTGAAAGAGAGAAGGAAACCACTAAATTTTTAAAAGGAAAAAATATGTAATTTTTTATATTTATCACAAAACAATTTTCAACAAGCATATTTAATTAAAATACACTATTTATTAAGTTGACAGGCTTTTGTCCCAAGAACCCACGAACAGTCTACACTGTTAAATGATTAAGATGACATAAAAAGTATTTACATTTTCATTTTAGCCTTTTAAAACAGTATATGACTTCCATCAAATATTAGCAATTCGCACATTCATTCCCAACTAGTGGTTTATACTGCTTATGGCTATAAGTGAGCTATACTTGATAAAAAAAAACTACCCTAGTTTTAATATTAGTATTTTAAAATTAAAAATATTTTTAGGTTAAAAAAATCTGCCTTTTCCTATTCCACAAAATCTAATCACTGAAAATCTAAACAAAACAATTACTAGGGCATTTTAGCAATTTGCCTCAGTTTCTGCAATTCTAAAAATTGCTACAGCTAATTTACCTCAATATTTAAAACTAATTTACCTCAATATTTAAAACTAAAAGGTCTATATTTCCCATATACTTAAAGCCTGCAATGTCCTTATAACACTAAGCAAAAAATTATTATACAACAAAATATACTTTCTCTATAAAAAACCATTCAATTTAATTTTATATCATCAAAATTTCTGTACTTAGATTTTTTTAATGTCACCTAAATAGTCAAAGACCTATTTTAGAGAAATACTAATTAATACAATTACTTAATTAGTAATTTGCCTTAAGACATTATTTTATTAATTTTTATATGAATATATATAGTCCTAAGTTAAAGATTAACTACTTAAGGTGCCAAATAGTAAGTAAGGCACTTGACATTCTGCTGCTGACTTGAGTTCAATGCCCAGTACCACATACAGGTGCCCAAGTCCTGCCAGGAAAGATCACTGAGCCCCACCTGTGTGGCCTAAACACCAAAACTGAAACAGATTCTAGTACTTTTTACAATTAAAATTTATGAACTATATCAAAGTTTTACTGAACTTTTATAAAAAAAACACACACACACACACACAAGATTAAGCACTGTAGATTTTTTTAAATATGTAATCAAATAAGTAACAGCAAAAATTTCCACCTGTCAAGATTGCAATGTTTATGGGGAGGACATTTCTTCCAACAGAGTTCTCATTCTTTTCTCACTATTTTCTTTCATACAGAGAATATTTTTCAGGAAATACCAAAAATCAACTAGAACACGAAACATAAAAATCCTTCAAAATTAAAAAACGGTAAAATGGAACATTTCAAAGAAAGGAGTATTTAAAGTTCAGAGCCCACTTTTCTGAGCAGAAAACAGGCAAAACAGTCTCCGCAGCACACACGTAATTTTCCTTCGATGGCTTTACCTTTTAAAAAAGGCATTTTGGGCTTTTAAAAAAAAAAAATCCAAGAATAAAAGTATTCTCACTATACTTTAGTAGCAGTTACTATTATTTGTTTAGCCAATCGGTTTTAAAAGAATCTCTCACCCACTGCCAAAAGAAAAAAGAGAAGAGAACAAAAAAACAAATCCTTCAAAATTAGTTTCAAATAAAGACTGGAAAAGGCATCAAGCAATCATGACCTTAAAAAAAAAAAAAAAGTCTAACAATTATCTATGGAGTTTTTAACAGCATGAAAGCACTTCAACAGTTTGTTCTTGCCATAATAAATTTTGAGTTTGGCTGAATAGTAAGTAGTGCTCTTCTACTAAGACCACACACAATAAATCTATTTCATGAATTTTATGAACTGACACTATTTTACACAAAGAACGTGGTAAAAGAAATTTGTTCTTTTAAAGTTGCATACTGTTCTTATCATAGACAGATTTGATACAAATCCTAGAAATATTCCTCTACAGGTTGCTTTCTTAATAACTAAATGTGAACATCAGGTATAAACATTAAATTTATATCTATCAGGATATAAATCAAAGTTCAGAAGAAAATTTTACAAACTTATGAAACCATTATAAGTATGATGAAAGGGCAGAAATTCAAGGGTGTTTTTAATTGCCACAGAAAAACAATTAGGCTGTCAAGAAATATTTTCTTCTTGGATTAAGACTCATTGATTTTCAAAGAAATTGTGTCTTTTAAGGCAATGACTTCAGAAGGAAGGAAAAAACAATTCAATTATGCCATTTCTCCATTAAACAAATTTTATAAACAAATTCTGTATTTCAAGAGCACTAAAATACACAAGGAAAAATTACATTACAAAAAAAGATATACCCCTACTCCAATTCCCAACGTATGTATAACACCCAGAAAAAGAATTTTGGATACTTCACTGCCATGATCCATAATCAAAAAAGAAAAAAATAAAATTATAGTTAACGAAATTATCCTTTCACTCTATCAACATTAGAAATACCTTTTACTTATTAATTAATAATCGTATACTATAATATTATTTCCCAAGATACACTAGGAAGTTTTTAAATATTAAAAAGTGTTAAATACTAAAATTTAAAAAAATTTAAATACAAAAAAGGTAATATTCACTATGTCAATCTAATAACTACAAAATACAGATAAACAATGCTACCACAAATCAAATGTAAAATAGTAACTGATTATACTATGTCAGAAGTCTTCATATACAAATAAAAAATATTTGGAAAAATAGTAGGCACGAAGGCCTATTTTTTTCCCTTCTAAAACGTAATGAATGAATTACTCAGTTAACCTAACATTTCTCCATAGACTCAACATACAGCAAGAGTCATTGCATCAAACAAATTCTTCACATTTGAAAATAAAATGTTTTTTAGGGATAAGTAAAACTTTAAGATCTAGTTAAGCAAGTTATAAAGGTATGTTCTTAAACAAATATAGTCATATATCTGAACATATACATACAATGGACAACAAACTGAAAATAAAAGAAATCGCATATCAGATTAATTTCCAAAGATTTTTAAATGTGAAATAGTAGCTAAAAAAAATTTAAGTTATTACTGTCAAGTATTATTTCTAACATTTACTAAGGCTCAACGCTAACATTTTTATCCAACAGTGTAGCAACCATGAATTAAAAACTTAGGGGAAAATTTTTCTATAAATTTCATCATAAAGTTAACATATCTTTGAGTACCTCAATAGTTCAAAATTTAAATGCTCCTATTAAGTAAACAAATCAAGAACAGAATGAGTTTTCCTCTTTTAGTCCCCATGGATCTAAGTTCACACAGTAATTCTCTTCCCAATCTGTTAAACAAAATGAACAGGCTAAGGGAGAAAGATCAAAATAAACAAGATTGTTTTCTTTTAAAAAAAAAAAAATCCTTTTTCCTTTAGCAATCAACAAAGTAAGAGAAAAGAAAAAGTGGAAAAGTCACCCAGAATATATAACCATGTAAGCATGGGCACTCTTGCAGAAAACCAAGTCTGCAACCCAAAGCCATGGGAAATTTAAATTAAGGCAAACGGCTACAATGGCAGAGAGATCTGCAGAGACAAAAAGGACTGCAGAGATTTCAGGTATACTACGAAAGGTCTTTTGAGATATCCAAACAAACTTTATTATTTTTATCTATTAAAAAATAATAATTATGTTCACTTTAAAGAAAATTAATTATACCTTTAAATCAAAACAGACCCATGTGACATCTCAACAAAGTAAAAGGATTCCTATTGCTTAACAGTGAGAATCAGCAAGTCAGAAATTTGCTTCATGATCTATATTTCCTATAGTCAAATAAGTTAAAGTCATTAAAAAATAAACAGAAGGAAGAAAAGTTAAAGACCCCTTTGCTAATGTGGTGCTATAAATTATACACAATGTCTCAACGATGACCTCAAGAACTAGTTACTTTCTCTAGGCAAATACAACCATTACATTTCACCTGTTAAATCTGAGGACAAAGGAAATTTTCCAAACTAGAATATTTCAAGCAAAGGAATAAATGAACATATATAACAATGTAAAAAAAAAAAAAAAAACATGATATTAAGAACCAAGACAAATACTCCACAATTTAGAATCTGATAAATGTTTACAAGTAATATACCTATTAGGAACTACTTAAGTTAAACATTATGAGACTCTTTAAGGAGTCTTTATTTGTCTTTATTTCATAAAGACCAAAAAATAAAAGATTAAAATAAGAATTCATTTGCAACAATATATTACTTCTCCCACAGAACATAAAGAAAACCAAAAGAGCTATTTATAGAATAATGAATAAAAAATATAATAACTATATAGTAGTGAGGTAAATTAAGTAATTAATGAAAATAATAAAATTTTATCAGCAATTAAAATCCTTAAAAGTAGAAAGTAATGCTATATCTATATAAAAGCAATGATAAAAGATAAGTTTTGTTTAAATCAGATTAACATTAAAAAATGGCAAGTGCAATAAGGAACAACTTACAATATGAAAACTAATGTAGCTGCATGCCCTTTTCTTAAAACCTTTTTTTTAGTTTAATGTATTTAATTAAATGTATCTTCTATAACTTGCATTCTTCTTACCTAACTTTCAAAACATTATTTTTCAATACCATGTAGATTCTGACTTATGACCCATAAAGACTCTATTTCTTATATTTAAAATTGTCCTATTAAATACAAATATAGAGTATTGAAAAGGCTTTTAAAAAATTGTAGCTAGTCCTCCGGTAAATATACAATTCTGATATGGGCACTACTGAGTAATAAAGCAAACCCAAATGTAGCCTACTCAGTTCAAGGGCACTACCAATAAAAACAATTAACTCTAAACAACAATTTTTCATCCTCAAGCAATTATAAGTTAACTATATATTTTGGCAAAAGCAAAGGGAAAAGTACAAATTATTTTCTCAATATAAAATCATGCTAAGTTCTTTAACATAGTTTTGCCAAAGACAGGCATAGCAGCAGATGCTCTCAATTTTACAGTTAACAAATTTCAAAATTTTGACAAATGCTGATTCTAAGGTAAAATATTATAGAAATAAAAATTACATAATATTTAGCAAGCAAGACCCACTTTTAAATGCCCTATCATTTCTATATCTGAACAAAGATAATTTGTATTCCTAGAACTATATCTATTCAGAATTTGCTATCAAATCAAAATTCAAAAACCTAAGTAAGTCTTTTTTTAAGGCATTCTTAAGTACATCTGTATAAATTTTTAAAAAATATATAAAAGGGCCTTATGCATGGTGGTCACTTAATTAAAATATTCATTTTCTCTACTTCAGCAGAATCAACAACAATATGGCCAATTATTCAAAATGCCAGAAACTTAACCATGATAATGCCTTCAAGAAAACAAAGAAAAGCAATAGTTCAGATAAAAACTTCAAACTGAAAAAGTTCCAAAGACAACACTTCATTTCATTAAGTGTTAAATAAGTGTTATTGAGACTAATAAGTTTCTTTAAACTTTAATATAAATTTAGCAAAATGTTCCCAAAGGACCACTGCTTTAGTAGCATGAATTAATCTGAATTGTCTTTAACCTTACAAGAAAAAAGGGTAAATGTTCTCCATTCTAAACTTCTTTTGAAAAATGTTTTACATAAGTAGTTCGTGTCAAATTTTTATTATAACCATAAAAGTCTATAAGTTATACTTATCTACTTGGGCAAATAATTACTATATGTAACTACTGTTTTTATAGTGATGAAGTTACATTTAAATACTCTACCCAGAAATAAGGATTCAAGTTCCTATGAGAAATAATGAAAATGTTGTCCATCTAATTTGATGCTTTCCTATTTAAAAATAAATATAAGCAAAAAAAAAAAATGCAAACTTACAGATAGGTCAAATAAATAACATTTTAATAGCAACTAACCTAAATCCTTGGTTCAATAAATATTTATTACAGTTATTAAGCAATTTCAAAAAAACAGTGTATCTTGTAGGAAAATCAATTTCCAAAAGAAATATAAAAAAGCAAATGTTAATTCTCTTCTCAGGTACTTATTTTAAAAAGAAAAGCTATTATAAGTGAATTTAAAATAAAGTCACAAATTGACTTTGGAAGAGCGCATACCTAAGTTGCTGATCAACAGTGAAATCACAGAAATTAGTGACATACAGTATCAACATTCCAAAATGTTATTAAAATCCAACCCAAAGCTGCCTTAGCATTCCTGGGATTTCTAATGAGATTTTCAGTCCACTGAACAATGGCCATAAAAGGCTTTCAAACTTCACTCCATTCACAAGTAAGGTTGAAATTGAACATTTTTATTTCTTCTCTCCCTATGACAACTTCACCATGGAACAGTGAATAACACAGCTCAAGTCATTATGCTAATTAGAAATTAAATAAAAAGAAGCCCTTACAATAGTTAAGTGTAAGGTGACATGCTACAACCAGAGACACAGTTCAAAAGCAGCTTTAGGAATTATGTCGAACAGGCTTACAAAAGCTGAAAACATCAGGGAGGGAGCTCCTTGCTACTGAGTCACTGAAACTTTAGCAAGTGGCCATTTTTCAAGTATATAGCAGAAATCAGTCTTGTTAATGAGAAGTCTGTCAAATGGTAAGATGCTGCTATGGACATAAGATCTCTTGAAATTTATCTACTAAAATTAAGTTGGTCATTATAGATGCAGAAAGATAAGAGCAAGAGTGAAGAGAAAGAAAATACCACCTTAAAGATTTGAGGAAAGCAAAAATTTAATTTATTCCAATTTCATATATTAACAGGAAGTATTACTTTCCTATGTTAATAGAGAGTAAGAATAAAAGCTATAAGGAGCCAATTGTGTTTTAAGAAATAATTCTTCAGGGGCCAGAGAGATGGCACAGCAGTGGGACATATGCCTTGATGCGGCTGATCCAGGAGGGACCCCGTTCGATTCCTGGCTCCCATGTGGTCCCCCAGCCTGCCAGGGGCGATTTCTCAGTGCAGAGCCAGGAGAAACCCCTGAGCACCGCTGAATGTGGTCTAAAAATCAATCAATCAAGTTTAAAAAAAAAAAAAAGAAAAGAAAGAAAAAAGAAATAATTCTACTTTGAGTAACATTAAATAAATGAAACACTTTTAAAATATTAGCAACTGGGCATTTCCTTTATCTTATAACATACCTGGTTCCAGATGAAAATATTGTCCTGTCATAAAGCTGCATAAATTATTCGATTTTAAAGGTAAAAATGCATAAGCAATAAACCCGGGGTCTCAAACACGTGGCCTGCAGGCCATTTCCGGCCCTCCATACAACATTTTGTGGCCCTACCCTACAGGAATCTTTTTTGGTTCTGTTTTGTTTTAGTTGTTTGGGTCACACCCCCCAATGTTCAAGGCTTACTACTGACTTTGCCACTCAAGGATGACCCAGACTTTGCCTCCTGTGGCCCCCAGGTAAATTGAGTTTGAGACCCCTGCAATAAACAAATAGGAAATAGTAGAAGAAAATAATTATTATGAACTCTTTCTGCAGCATTCTTAACAAATACAAAACATAAATACTCTTTAAGTAGATGTAGCTACTATAAAGATAGAATATAAAATTTTCAATATATCCCATTATAGATCAAATCATTAATCAACTACAGTTTTATGTTTCTATTTGGGTTTCCAGCTTCTATTCTAAGTCTTCTTGCATTTAATCTATGCCTTAATCCTAGGCATTCTTTTTTTAGTGAGGAGGAATCGGAAGTGTAAGGATTTTGAACACACCTAGTGATGTTCAGAGGCTACAGCTGGGGACTGAACTGGGGTCAGCTGCATGCAAAGCAACTGTCTTATTCTTTGTACTATCTCTCTGGACCCTAAACCCAATCCATTCTTCAAGATTCAGTTCAAAGGCTTTCTTCCTCAAATCAATCTTGCTTAGTTATAGTAATCTTTATATCATTTTGGAAATAATTATATACTATCCTGGGACATCATATTTTAAAAAAGTATTTCAAATTGAAATTCTAGGGTTTAAAATACTATTAATATAATTTCTCATATATATAATTCCGATACCATCAACTCTGCTGTCACAGGAACCTTTCCACATCATAACTGAAGATTTCTTTCTTTTCTTTTTTTTTATTTTTGGGCAACACCCAGTGACACTCAGGGGTTACTCCTGGCTATGCACTCTGAAATCACTCCAGGCTTGGAGGACCATATGGGACACCAGGGGATCAAACCACGGTCCGTCCTAGGTAGCACGGGCAAGGCAGACACCTTACACTTGTGCCACCACTTTGGCCCCAGTAACTGAAGATTTCTAAAGGTATGCATAAGAATTCTTTTATCAAAATACCTTGGTAGTGGTAGTGGGGGCCAGAGTGATAGCACAGTGGGTAGGACTTGCACGTGACCAACCTGGGTTTGATCCCTGGCATCACATATGGTCCCCGAGCACCACCAGTAATTATTTCTGAGTGCAGAGCCAAGAGTAACCCCTTAGCACCACTAGGTGTGCCCCAAAAACCAACCAAAAATTTTTAAAAAACCCTGGTAGTACATTGTTAGCATCCACTAAGTCAATGATTTTAAGATTTCAGGCTTAAGTTTAAATAATAGATGAATAAATATCACCAAATTAAATTTAAGGAACATGTCTACATACAAAAGACATGATGCTCAAAAGCAACTTGGGTTCATACAAAAAAGTTGAGAATTTTCATCTCAAAATTACCAAGTGGAAGTGGAAACAATGTATACCCTTTGCCACAATGATTCTGAACCTATATTGAAGTTTTAAGATTCCATCAAAATACTTTCCTATTACATTCAGTCTTCTATTATGTCATTTTAGCTTTATACCCCTAATAAAATTAAATTAATTTTCCCTGTGGGGAAATTATATTACAAAGTCACAGACATGACTACCATTAACTGAGAATCTATGTATTACCACATTCAAAAGTAAACTTCAAAAATTACAGCATATAAAAAAATATCCAAAGGAAAAAATATATATATATATCCAAAGTAGCATAGGAACTATCTAAAAACTTGAAGATCAAATAGGTAGCTCATTCCAATTCAAATTTTAATTAGTTACTTGTTCTTTGGTGAAAATCTAATAAATTAGATATTTATTCAAACAATTATCGCAATAAGTTCTCCCTCCTTTGAAATTGGCATCCAAAACTCATTTTTTTTTTTTTGTGGTTTTTGGGTCACATCCAGTAGTGCTCAGGGGTTACTCCTGGCTCCATGCTCAGAAATTGCTCCTGGCAGGCAAGGGGGACCATATGGGGCACCGGGATTCGAACCGATGACCTTTTGCATGAAAGGCAAACGCCTTACCTCCATGCTATCTTCCAAAACTCATATGCATCTATTTTTGTGGAGAAAGGGTACTTAACACAAAAGAGGCTAAAATCACCAAGGATGATTTGGATGTTTATAATATGGGCAGTTGAGGAGAAGTATGTGTCTATCCCATCATGTATCAGGGTTAGATAAGGGCTAGCCAGGGGTCTCAAACTCGAGGCCCGCAGGAACAGGTCATTTCCGGTCCTCCACACAACATTTTGTGGCCCTGCCCTAGAGGAATCTTTTTTGTTTTGTTTTGTTTTAGTTGTTTGGGTCATGCCCCCCAATGTTCAAGGCTTACTACTGACTTTGCACTCAAGGATCACCCTGACTTTGCCTCCTGCAGCCCCCAGGTAAATTGAGTTTGAGACCCCTGCTAGACCTTATATAGCCTACAAGCTTCATGTTCCC
>PVKC010041768.1:0-12086 GCA_004027635.1 Crocidura indochinensis
GTGTGTGTGTGTGTGTGTGTGTGCCCGTGCCCGCAAATGCCCCAGAGGAGCTGAGCGTTAATCGGCTCAGGAACGTCCCTAGCGAACCAGCAACCAACAAGGGGGGGTGGCTCTCTCCCCTCTCGATCTCCCTTCTCCCCTCTCTCTGCACTGGCTGCTTTGTTCTGGGGACTCTCCAAGGGGCTATTTAATCTGGCTTCCTCCAAGCCCAATGGAGCAGGCTCAGCTGGGGTGCGTCCTCTTCCCCAAGCTCCACCCCCAAACATCTACCTGATGGCAGGGGTCAGTGGTGAATGAGAGCAGGCGAAGGTGACAGTGACAGAGCGACAAAGCGACCACCACTTCGTCCCTCCCCCACTTCTTCCCACAGTGGCCAGCATCTTAAAAAGGCAAATTGGGTCATGTAGCTTCTTGCTAAACCCCACCCGCAGCTTTCCCAGCTGTCTTACAGCAGGAGGGGAGAGGAGTTGGGGCCTCCCTGACCTCCCCTACCTCGCTTCCCCCTCAGCCACCAGCAGGACAGTTCCCGGTCCTGGGCCTAGCTGTCCCCTCCCTCCTCTTATCTTTGTCCAGACCGCTGAGACTTCACTTTGGACGCCTCTTCTGGGGATTCCCCAGACGGAACTGCCGAACCCTGCTGTGCGATGCCGCTGGCCCCTTAGTGTCCAGTGCTTATTACGATTCTGGTCTTATCTCCTTGCAGTATTATCTTCTCCCCGTGGAGAGCAAAGTCCCCTTCACTCCTTCCCACCCCAGAGGGCGCGTCCTCGCCCGTCCGTGGCTCCCGAAGGAGTGGGGAAAGGCCAGCCGACCCCCCCCCCCCGGTCTGGCTCCGGAGGGAAGGGCGCGGGGCCACCCTACGGTGGCAGGAATGACTGAGCTGTGCCGGCCGGGCACCTGGGGGTTGCGCGCGCGTTCTGAGCCGAGCGCGCGAGTTGAACTCGCTGCAGGTCCCCATGGGTAGGTTGGTGGGTGGGAGGGACGCCCACCTCCCACCTCCCGCAGGCGACAGACGCGCCTCAACCGCCCGGGGTTTGGGGGGGGACACGCGAGGACAGACACTCACGAGCGGTGGGGAGACCGGGTGGGGGGGATCCCGAGGCTGTTTCTCCGGCCTCCCCTGTGGTCTCCACCTCCGCTTGTATCCGATTATCGTCCCCTACAACTCCCAGAGTCCCCCCCCCTCCATGGTGGGCGGGGATCGGAGCCTCGCACCAGGCTGGGGGGCTGCCCAGAACCCGGGTGATCCGTGCCCCCTTAAAATCATGGCCTTTCGGGGCCAGCTAGAGGCGATGCGCCCGGGCTCCTCGCCTAGCCAGCTCCAAACCAGGCTGTATACAAGGAGCCGATGCGCAGAGACCGGGGACCACCGAGGAGAAAAGGGGGTGGGGCGGAGAAACTGGGGTATGTGTGTGTGTGCAGGCGCAGGGGACAAAGAGCGGGCAGAGCGACCCCCGTGTCCGAGTCCTATTGTTCGTCCTCTTTCCGTCTCGGCTGAACGCCGGTGCTCCCGGCAGGGAGGAGGGGAGGACTCCCAAGGAAGGGGTGTGGTGGGGGATGTCGGTTCTGGGAGTGGTGGTGGTGCAGGACGCCTTTCCACGCGTCTCCTTTAAGGGGAGCCCGGCCCTACCTTTTCGCACCCACCCGCAGCCCTACCTGCTTTTTAAAAGCGCCCAGGAGCCCGGGGATTGGCCCAGCCGCGTCCTACGGGGCGCAGAAATCTGAGCCGCCCGGAGACGGGGAGGGGAGCGGCCGCCGGGAGGGCCGGACGGTACCAAGCGCGCGCGGACCCCCGCCTGGCCCCGCCTCACGCACACCCCCTTGGAACTCCACAATCGCCGGCGCGCAGGGGGCGGAACGTGGGCACGAACGCGCTCTGGATTGGCCGACGGGCGAGCGGGCGGGCGCACGGTGCGGGGGAGCGAAGGGCGGGCGGGCAGGCGGGCGCACCCGGGCCCCGCGCGCGCGCGCGGAGGCGGGTCCCCGCCGCGTTCGTTCCCGCCCCGCAGTGGGCGGGCCTGGCCTGGAGGGGCTCGGGGAGCTGGGCCCGGGGCGGGCCTCCCCGCCTGCTGCGCCCGAGCCCCGAGAGCGCCGGGCACGGCAGGCACGGACGCTGCAGCAGCAGCCGCAGCAGCGGTGTGTACCCCGGAGCGCACCGGGGAGGCGCGGGCGCCGCGGCTGCGTGTAGGAAGACGCGCCAGGCCGCACCCGCATCCTCTCCCGCATCCGTGCCCTGGCCACGGCCACGCGCCGCCCGGCCCCCGCACGCGCGGCTCCGGCACGGGGAGGGAGCCCCGGTGCGGCCGGGCGGGCGATGCGGCGCTGACCCACGCGCCATGGCGAAGCCCCCAGCGGCGGCGACGGCGACGGCCGAGGACTTGAGCCAGGTGCCCGACGAGGAACTCCTGCGCTGGAGCAAGGAGGAGCTGGCGCGGCGGCTACGGCGCGCCGAGGGCGAGAAGGTGGGCCTGATGCTGGAACACGGCGGCCTGATGCGCGACGTGAACCGGCGGCTGCAGCAGCACCTGCTGGAGATCCGCGGCCTCAAGGACGTGAACCAGCGGCTGCAGGATGACAACCAGGAGCTGCGCGAGCTCTGCTGCTTCCTGGACGACGACCGGCAGAAGGGGCGCAAGCTGGCGCGCGAGTGGCAGCGCTTCGGGCGCCACGCGGCGGGCGCCGTGTGGCACGAGGTGGCCCGCTCGCAGCAGAAGCTGCGGGAGCTCGAGGCGCGCCAGGAGGCCCTGCTGCGGGAGAACCTGGAGCTCAAGGAGCTGGTGGTGCTGCTGGACGAGGAGCGCGCGGCGCTGGCCGGGGGCGCGGGGGGCGGCGCGGGGAGCGGCGTGGGCGGCGGCGGCGCGGGCTCCCGCAGCTCCATCGACAGCCAGGCCAGCCTGAGCGGGCCGCTGGCGGGGGGCGCGCCCGGCGCGGGGGCCCGCGACGTGGGCGACGGCAGCAGCACGTCGAGCGCCGGCAGCGGCGGCAGCCCCGACCACCACCACCATCACCACCACCACCATCACCACCATGTGCCGCCGCCCCCGGGGCCGCCCAAGCCCCCCGACGGCAAGGTCGTGGCCACGCGGAGGTCCCTGGACGACCTGTCGGCTCCCGCGCACCACCGCAGCAACTCGAACGGCCTCCACGGTAAGGGCCAACAACCACGCGCGCCTCTGCCGGCCCGGTCGCTGCGGCCCCACTCCACTCTCCCTTGTACCTTTATCCCCCGTGTAGCCCACCTCGTCTTGGGACTCTAAGCGGGAGGGTGGGATTTCTCTTCCCCTCTACCGTGCACTCCCTTCAGGAAGCTTTGCGGGGGTGTCTTGTCCCAGATCCCCAGAGAAGTTCCCTACCCTTGTAATTGTTATTTTGGGGATGGCTGTCCCTTGATTCAGAGTCCCTGCCTTGGTGATCTTAAGGAAATGTGGGGAGTGGTTTGGGGGAAGCCCCTTGGGCGCAGGTGGATTCTCCTCTTATAGTTGGGGGACCCTCCTCCCAATCCCGCACCGCTCCGTGCACGCGCGTGTTGGAATCCCAGCTGGAAGCCGGACCCAGAGCCTTCCTGGGGTGTCCAGTCTTCCCCCCTCCATCCGCTCTCCAGATGCTGGAAGACTTTGGGGGAAGGGGAGGTGTTTGCAGGGGGACCCTGGCGCCGCTCCCGGGGGTGCCGGAGTGCTCTCTTATCTGGAGAATGGCGGGCCGAGCCGGGCCCCACCTCCTGAGTCGGGAGGTGGGGATTTCAGCCTCCGCAGGAATTCGGTAGCTTTACAGGAAGTGCGGGCGAGCGAGCTAGGTGGCCGGGGCGGTGGGTGGAGACCTTTGGTCTTGGGAATGCTCGATCACCGACTGACTTCCACGCCCGTGGGCCGGGGACAGCGCCCCGGGGAGGGAGGTGGAAGGGGTGGAGTGTGCCTGGAGCAAAGACGGCCTCTCCCTCTTCTTACCCCCTGTTCCCAGCCTTGCCGCTTTCCCATCTCTCTCTCTCTCTCTCTCTCTCTCTCTCTCTCTCTCTCTCTCTCTCTCTCTCTCTCTCTCTCTCTCTCTCTCTCTCTCTCTCTCGATCACTCAATCCTCAATCTTTCTCTCTGTCTCACCTCTCTCACTCCTAGTTCTTCCACATATTTTTGTAAACTCTCGGCTCTGATGGCAGCTACAGAACTATTTTGCCCCAAGGTGGAGATGAAACCACCTTTTCTGGTTCTCAATAGGTTGGGCCAGTCCGGGAAGATGTTTCTCTAGACCTTCCCAATAGTCAGCCTAGAGACTGGGAGAGAGGGAGGGAAGGAGGGTCCAGCTGGCTCTGGTTTGGGTCAAGTGGCTACTGCAGACTGGCCAGGGTGGGAAGCCTGGAGACAGGATCTTGGTGCTCATTCCTCGCCCCTACACCCCCTCTTTAGCGCCCTGTGCCCAGATCTGCCAGCCCAGGTTTTCCAGGGCTATTTTGTTACCGATCACTGTAACTCCGGTTTCGCCCTGTAACTCTGTATCCACCCACCATCGCCTCCTGCCCTCCCTCGGCACAGGGGTCTCCAGGGGTGGCTGTGGCGAGGCAGGGGAAGTAGGAGCCTATAGGCTTGGGAGTGCTGCTCTGGGTCTTCCTAGTGTAGTAAGGAGGGGTGGGAGGGGAGGTGGGGCTGGTTTTTAGCAAGGGGGGAGGGGAGGGCAGAAGGAGCTGGGTTTTCTGTAGGGTGCTGGGGAGGCATATCTGCTACCAACTTGTCCCTGGACAGGAGGTTCTCAGGTGTGGGAGTCCACGTGTCCTGGTTGGACCTGAGGTTTCCTGTGCACTGGAAGGTGTGTGTGTGTGTTTCTGAGGGGTTGGCAGCCCCCCTACCTTTGAGCCCCTTTGCACACAGGAAACAAAAGCAAAGCTTCCTTTTTAGGGTAATCAATGCAGCACCCTAATTCCACATGCCCACCAGTTGCAGACTGTGGATGGCCAGAATTATTCATTTTGTTTTATTGTTGGTTTTTTTTTTTGGTCACATCTGGTGGTTCTTAGGGGTTACTCCTAGCTCAGTGCTCAGGCATCATTCCTGACAACACTTGGGGAAACCTATAGGCTGCCGGGGATCAAACCCAGGTCAATCAGATGCAGGGCAAATGCCCTCCCCACTATGCTATCATTCTGACCCCCAGAATTCTTTGTTGAGTGTTAAGTCTAAGCGTTGGGGTGTGTGTCCCCAAGTGGTAGGAATAGGACTTTGGGATCATTCAAAGTCTCTGCTATAAGCTAAGTCCTGCTGTGTGTAGCCCTAAGCTGTGGTGACAGGGAATAAGGAGCCTTGCTGCAGCCGGGCTGTGGGTGCTAGAAAGCAGTCAGTCCCAGCTGGCGCCTTCGGTCTTAGGGTCTTGGATCTGGGGCGGGCTGTGGTTTATCTCCAGGTCCCAGTGGAGGTTCAGCGGGGTTGGGAGTCTCTGAGCGCCTCTTAGGACAGTTGTCCTTGTGGCCAGGCTAGTCCTCAGTGACACTCGATCCTGACCCCACACCACCCTCCTCCTCCTCTCCTGGGAAGTGTCACTTCCTTATCGGTCCCCAGGACCAGATGGCTGATAACCTCTTGCCCTGGAGGGCAGGGTCACCTCCCCTCAGCCTGCACCTCTACTTCCTACCCTTTGGAGGGGCCTCTGCAAAGTGGGTGGGACAGGGCCCCTCCATCCAGTGTGCTCTAGAAGGTTCCTCCAGTGTCCTGCACCTCAGCCTATGCCTCTGCACCTGTTGAGAGGTCGGAGGCCCTTGGTCTCCCCAAGCAGCTGTGTGGGGCCCAAGTACCTTTGGAAGTGCCCATCAGAACCCAGCCACTGTCAAATGTGCAGAGGGACAGACTGACTGACTCAGGAGTCTGCCTAGTGCCCCCCTCCTTTTTTTTTCTCATCCATGTGACCAGCTGAGGTGGTGGAAGGAACCCCACAAAGCCAGTCTTACCCCCACTGGAAGAACCCCAGAGTTTTGATCTTCAAATGCCTATGCTTTCTTTTTTAAATTTTTACAATTTTTGAGGGTCAGGGTTGAGGGCCACACCTGTGTGCTCAAAGGTTACTCCTGGCAGAACTCAGACCCTATGGGGTGCTCAGGATTGAGCCCCAATAGGCCATGTGCAAGGCAAGTACTCTTCCCGCTTTCATAGCTTTCTCTTCCATTCCAGCCTTTCACCCGATCTGGTCCATTGCCCCTTAGCCTAGGGGTCACCTCTGTTTCCCCTTTGAGGGGCCCCAATGTATTCAGACTAATTTGGATTAGAAACTGGGACAAAGCCAGAGTGTTAGCTACAGCAGTTAAGGCGTTTGTCTGTCATGCAGCCGACCTGGGATCGATCCCCAGCACCTCATTGGGTGATTCCTGAGTGCAGAGCGAGAAGTAAGCCCTGGGATGTGACCCAGAAACCAACAAACCTGGGCCTGAAAGCTGTTTTGGGGTTAAGGCACTTAACTCGGGTGCGGCTGTCTCAGGTTCTACCCCCCAGCTCCTCTTGTGTTTCCAGTGTGGCACCCCTAACCAAACCCACAAAACCCACACAGGACTTGGGATTTTTCAGAATAAGGTGTTTTTGGGCTTCTGTTCTTGCTGATTTTCTGTTGACTAGAAGGTTGAGGTAGAGCAGGAATCTGGGCCTCTTAGAACAGACTGGCCCTCAGTTGACCTTCAGGGGGCCCTTCCCCTCCCCCTAGCCTTGGGCTGGCAGGACCAGCTAATTAGGCTTTTCCTGAGCCTTGCCAGGTGTGGGGCAAAGGTCCTGCAGACAGTGTGCTGGTTCCTTGTCCTCTTTCTTCCATCCTGCCTCGAATTTTGGGGTAGATCCTATGTCTTTCGCCCTGTGCCTTGCTGTTTTCCCGAAGGGCTTCCAGGCTATACCACCGCAGGAGCATCTCCCTGAGGGGTTCAGACCTGGAAGTGCCCTGACTGGAAGACTGGAAGGAGGTGCTTGGGGTAGGGCCAGCATTGCCAGCTGGAGGGGGTCTTCCTGCCAGCATGCCCAAACCTCACCCCTGTGCATTTGTTGGCTGTGTGGGTGGTGGGACCCCAAAGCTGCATCAAATCTCCTTTCTTTTTTTTTTTTTTTTTTTTTTTTTTTGGTTTTTGGGTCACACCCGGCAGTGCTCAGGGGTTACTCCTGGCTCCATGCTCAGAAATTGCTCCTGGCAGGCACAGGGGACCATATGGGGCACCGGGATTCGAACCGATGACCTTTTGCATGAAAGGCAAACGCTTTTACCTCTATGCTATCTCCCGGGCCCCAAATCTCCTTTCTAAGTGGTGGGACTCCCCCCGCCAAATGCCACATCAAATCTGCCCCCTTTGGTGGTACCCCCTCTGGACTCCCCCAGGCCTGCCTCATGCACTGGACACAGGCTTGGGATGACCTGCCTTAAGCAAGGGGCACCTACTCTTGGGATGTCAGTACTCCTGGGACAGGTGGCTGTGTGGGATGGTGTGTGTCTGTCTGTGTATTATGGGTCTGTGCATGTAGGTAGCTGTCAGCTCAGGTGTGTTTGTGTGTGTATGTGTGTGTGTGTGTGTGTATGTATGTGCATATGTGCACGTGTGCATGCATGAATGTTCTTTCAGGGTGGGAGGAGCATGGTTGTAAAGAGAGGCCCTTCCTGTCCTGCCCACACCCCTTTTCCACTCGATAACCCAGGTCACTAGCTCTTGGGGATATCTTCTAGGTCCCATATGGTACCGAATGTACGTCTGGGCATCCTGGCTGAAGGCATTAGGATTGGGAAGGAGGAAATGCCTCTCCTGGGAAACCGGAAACCAGAGTGCAGATCTTGGGTCCTGCCCCAGCTCTAGCCCACCCTCCCTCAGCCTGCCTTCCTTCTCCACCTGGACCCCCTCTGCTCTCTTGGCCAGCTCTGAGTCTCCCAATCTGGGGTGCCAGAGGCTCTTCCCATAGTGGTGTCGTTTCAGGAGTGTAAAGAGTCTTAGCGATGAGGTGGACCTTCAGCTACTTTCAACACCCTCCTGAGGTGGCGCTGTCCATGGGGGGCGGGAATCTGGTTTGACCTCCCTGGTCTGTGGGGGTAATGTGGGTGCTGGGTGAGCAGAAGGGAGTGAGCAGAGGCGTCCTTATCCTGCTGGGCTGGCAGATGTGTGCCCCACTGTTGGGGTTCAGAAGTGGTGCTGGTTTGGAGGGGCTTGGATCACAAAGGACCTGACCCTGGGCATGTCCCTTCCCCTCCCTGGGCTCCCTTTGAGCAGCCAGTGTGGATAGGGCACAGGTCTTGGCACCCCAAATAACAATACATGGTGTCTTCCAGCTCCTGCCTCTCTAGTCTCTTTCTGAGGGTCCCCGCATTTCTGAGGGGGGAGGGCTTCTCAATGGGGAGGCAGGCATCAGGCTGAGCTGAGTACCACTCTGGGTCAGGCCAGCTGAGGCCAAGACCTCGCCAGACAGCAGAGACTGGTGGAATTACTGTCTTTGCCACCTAGTAACTGGGCACGTTGGCACCCAATAAGCCCAGAGCTCTGGTTCCTGCAATAGAGCTGCCAGTTCTGGACTCCCCACCCCCCATTCAACCCTTGGCCACCCTGTCTGTCCCTCCCCCATCCCTGACCTCTTCTGGGCTTAACCCAGCCTTCTGGCACATAGTATAGTAGATGTTCAGTAAATGAGGGTGTGCTCAGGGCAGAGCCTGGCAGTTCGGACGAGGCCTGAGTAGTCTTTGTGTGAACTTCCATAGGCTGGTGGCCACTAGGGATCCTCCTAGGCTGTGTTCATTGAACCATGCAGTGCCAGGGATTGAACCCAGACTTGCAGGCACAGGGCCTGCACACCAGCCCTTGGAGCTGTCCCTGCCTATGTTCAACCGCCTGTGGTCAAGCCCCTTTGGCTGCTTGCCTTTTCCGTTTTCATCTGCTCCATTTGGCACCAAATGGCCATCAGCGATCCCCCAACCCCTCCATCCTTCTCCGTAGCCTCCTGTGGGGGGCCACTGAGTCACCCACCCCTGCCTGGGTCTCCCAGTGGTCGGGGTGGAAGGAAGACACTGATTGGGCTTTTCTCAGCCGCTCCTGCTGGGCTTCTTCCAAGCCTCAGCACCAGTGCTCGGCCGCCTGCCCGCACAGATGTGCCCAGTAGGTCTCAGAGGCTCTGGGGATGGAGGGGTGGGTTAGGGTTCTGTTTCTTCCCAACATACCCATCAGCAGTGGGGCGTGAGCTCTGCTCCTCACTGGACATCAAGGCCTGGAAGGGGGGACCGCCTCAAGTCAGCCTGTATCTTTCGGCTGTCTAGGGAGATAGTTTTGGGGGAGGGCACTGAGGGAAGTTCTTGAACCTTGATGAGTGTTTCGTGAGACCTCCACACACACCCCAGAGCCAGCTGGGCCCCCTGGCACTGGCTGAGCAGCCCTGGAGCTGTGTTGTTCCATTTCCCAAAATCGCTTGTGCTGGGTTGGGGAAGAGCCCTTTTGTCCCCCACAATCTTCCTCTCCATCAGCGGCTCCTGTCTCAGGCTGTAAGGCAAGAAGGAGGCCTGGGCTTAGTCCTGGAATCGGAGGCTGCTGGGGATGGGGGGGGCTGCCCCTCCCTGCGGCCCCCCACAAGGGCCCAATTGTGCGCGCCCTGAATGCGCCCGCCTGTCCTGGCCACGGGGCTCCGTCCCTAATGAGTCGGCTGTGATTGTGGCCCTTTGTGGCAGATCCGGCTGGCGGAGGCTCCGTTTCCCTGCTGGGGCTCCCTCTGGTCCCTGCACAGTTGAGGCAGGGGAGGGGTGCGCCAGTGCCCTCCTCTTTCAGCACCTTGTCTGTCAGAGCAGAGGGTGGGATGCCCTGCTGCGGGGCCCCCTGGCTAAGAGTCTCCTTCCTCTGCACAGAAGTTCCAGCTTCAGGTGTAGAGCCATGGCACATGGGCCTGGCCTCAGCTGCCTGAATTCCCCCCAGGATTTTTGGGGGGTTCTTGGCAGAGCCCACCTTCCTGCAAGCAGCTTGCTTCTCTCGGGCCCTGGCTTGGCTCAGGGCTATTTCTTGTCTGCCTGAGTTTGATGCCTACCTCTACAGAGCTTCTAGATTCTTGGTGGGTTCTTGGGGTTGGGGCAGCTCTAGTTCCATTTCCACCTCTAAGGGAGATTCCTCAGTCCTGCCTGAGCCTTGGAGACTGGGTGCCCGCAGCCCCCATGCCTGCTACCTCCCTGCCCTTACCTACCCAGTGCCCCCCTTTCTGGTTTGTTAGCCCCCTGAGCTATCTGCAGGCTCCAGCTCGCCCCTCTGATTGCAGAGAAGGGGCACACAGTCTGTGGTTCCCTTAGCAGTAGGGTCCTGTCCCTTTCTGAGCCCCCTACTGCTGACTTTGAAGGTGCCAGTGATTTGACTTATGTGGTTGGCTCCCAGGCCCCTGGTTTGGGCCTCTGGAGGGCACGATTCCTTCTGCCTAGTCTCGAAGGACCCAGGCTGTGAGCTCCGTCCTGCGGGGTTCGGGTTCGGGTGGATATGCAGGAAATCAGTGACTCTCTGCTCTGAGCTTCCACACAGCTGGGTCCCTCACTTTCCAGCCCTCAGCCCCCAAGTTTCAAAAGGAGGCTGAAGCCTACAGAGTCAGAAAATAAAGATAAAAGGACCAGAGTGATAGGACAGGGGGGCAGATACTTGCCTTGCACACAGCTGACTTGGGTTTAATCTCTGACATCCCATAGGGTCCCCTGGGTCTACCAGGAGTGATTCTTGAGTGCAGACATATCAGTAATCCCTGAGCACCTGCCAGGTGTGATCCAAAACCAAAATAAACAAGAAAATAAAATAAGGGGCTGGAAGACAGCATGGAGGTAAGGCATTTGCCTTTCATGCAGAAGGATGGTAGTTCGAATTCTGGCATCCCATATGGTCCCCTAAGTCTGCCAGGAGCGATTTCTGAGCATAGAGCCAGGAGTAACCCCTGAGTGCTGCCAGGTGTGACCCGAAAACAAAAAATAAAAAACAAGGGGCCGGGCGGTGGCGCTGAAGGTAAGGTGCCTGCCTTACCGCACTAGCCTTGGACGGACCAAGGTTCGATCCCCTGTGCCCCATATGGTCCCCCAGGTCAGCCAGGGGCGACTTCTGAGCGCATAGCCAGGAGTAACCCCTGAGTGTCACTGGGTGTGGCCCAAAAACCAAAAAAAAAAAAAAAACCCCAAAAAACAACAACAACAACAAAAAAAACAAAAGTAAAAAAGCATTTAGGGGCAAGATCGATAATATAGCAGGGAGGACAGCAGTCTTGTACACAGCTGACCCGGGTTTGGTCCCCACCATCCCAAGGGGTCACTTGAGTCCTGCCAGGAGTGATCCCTGAGCAGAGAACCAGAAGTAACCCTTGAGCATCACCAGGTATGGCCCCCCAAACTAAAACGAAATAAAAGGTGTTTAAGGCAGGTGTGGTGGGAATAGGCAGCTCTCCTCCCTCCCATATGGGGAGCAGAATGAAGACCAGGCTCCCCAAGAGCCTCAGGCCTGTGCCATTCTGCCCTCGCTCCCCCCACACTGACCAATAGCCTCAGCTGCCAGGCTGGACTCAGCTTCAGTCTCAGCAGTCTCACACTGCTCCTGGGTCTCTGGACTAAGGGGTGTCAGATGAGGGCGGCCTGACTGGGGAAGACCCTCCCAGCACCTGCTGTCTGAGGGTGCCCCCTGGGAGAGGGGAGTGTCTCCCCCCCCCCCCCATCCTGTCATCTTCAGGAGTTTGGAGATGACCCCAAACCTTCTGGGGCCTGCAGAGATGACTCAGGGTGTGGCATCCTTCCGGGCACTGCCAGGCACTGGGGGTGCACCAACAGTAGAATGGAATGAGACACTCAGTATTTCCCCTCTGCGAGCCCAATGCAGGGTTCTTGCTGGGGCAGTCCTGGTGGTGGGGTGAGCTGGGGTGGAGAAGGGGGCTCTAAGTGTCAGGCCTTGAAATGCCAGAGTCCCCCTCCCTGCCCCGCAGCCATTCCGTCCTGCCCCAGGCTGCTTCCTTCCTCCTTCCCAGGCCTGTGACTGCTGGGAAAAGGGATGAATCCTGGGAAGACAATTTGGCTTATTTATTAGACCTGATGTCATAAAATGAAGAATTTTTGCTGGAGCATGTGTGTGTGTGTGTGTGTGTGTGTGTGTGTGTGTGTGTGTGTGTGTT
>PVKC010041769.1:0-12067 GCA_004027635.1 Crocidura indochinensis
TCTTTCTTTACTCTTTCTTTCTCTCTCCCTTCCTACCTTCCTTCTTTCCTTCCTTCTTTCCTTCCTTCCTTCCTTTCTTTCTTCCTTTCTTCTTTCTCTTTCACTGGCATAATACTCTACATACTCATCTATTTATAAGCAGATTTTAAAACTCCATTTTCCTAACAGCTGCATAGTACTCCATCGTGTAAATGTACCACAGTTTCTTAATCCACTTATCTGTTCTCAGGCATTTGTGTTTTACCCCCATTTCTGACTATTGTCAATAGTGCTGCAAAAAACATAGCAGTGTAGAGGGTTTTTCTGTATTGTGCTTTTGGATTCCCAGGGTATATCCCTAGGAAAAGTATTTCTGGGTCATATGAAAACCCAATTTCTTCTCCCCATTTTTTATGGGGTTAGATGATTTTTCCTTGTTAAGTTCTGTCAGTACCCTGTATATCTTAGATATTAGCCCCTTAACTAATGGGTTTATTGGGTGAATAGTTTCTCCCATTCTGTGGATGGTTTTTGTATCCTAGGCACTATTTCCTTTGAGGTGCAGAAGCTTCTCAGCTTAATATAGTCCCATCTGTTTATCTCTGCTTCCACTTGTTTGGAGAGTGCTGTTTCCTCCTTGAAGAAGCCTTTAGTCTCAATGTCATGGAGTGGGAATGACATTTAGTCCAGATTTTCTGGAAATTATGAATATTCTTCAAAGAAAAAAAACAACCCTGGAAAATTGAACTCCCATGTGATCTACCAATACCACACCCTATGAACACAAAAAGTACAATAGAAAAATTCCCTCTGCAGTCTTATGTTCAATACAGCACTACTGATAATAGCCAGAATCTGGAAACAACCTAGATGACTGACAATAGATAAGTGGCTAAACTGTAGTACATATACACAATGGAACACTATGAGGCTATTAGGAAAAATGAAGTCATGAAAAATTTTATCATACATGAATAGACATGGAAATTATTATGCTGAGTGAAATAAGTCAGAGGGAGAGAGATAGACATAGAATAGTTTCACTCATCTGTGGGATTTAAGAAAAACAAAAAACAGTATGGTAATGATACCCAGAGAAAATGGAGTTAAGGGCTGGAGGATCATCCCATGATATGAAGCTTACCACAAAATGTGGTGAGTGCAGTTAGAGAAATAACTACACTAACAACTATCATGACTATGATAGTGAGAGAAATAGAATGCCTGCCTGGCAGTTGTGGGGCAGAGGGAGATGGGGACATTGGTGATGAAAAGGATGCACTGGTGAAGGGAGGTGTACATTTTATGAATGAATCCCAACTACAAACATATTTGTAAGTATAATGTTAAATATATAATTGAAAAAAAGAATAGAAGAAATCACGAAAGGAATAGGGCTGGAAAATAGTACACTATTTACCCATAATGTCTCCTGAACTCTGCTAGGAGAGATCCCTGAATATAGAGTCCTGAGCATCACTGGTACGGGCCAAAATATAAAAAAATAAAGAAAATCACCATGATAGTATGAAACAGATGTTCAAAGATTGAACCCTGGGCATTCCAATGACTAGAGATGTGAAAATAAACAGTGAATTGAGTTGCCAGTGAGGTGGAAAAACTAAGAAAAATACTCCTCTTCCTTCCACTCTCCAAACCCTGCACAAGGTAAAGAACAGAGCAAATGAAGAGTATTTCAAGGTAGCAGGTCTTAGTAATTCTTCCAAATCCTGTTGATGATTCCAAGACAACTGAAAATTGATTTAGCAATTCAAAATCATTGGTGACTTTGTCAAGAGAAATTTCACTGGAGGGATAAAGACAAAAGAGTTACTGGGGTGGATTCAAGAAGGATTAAATGGAAAGAAGAGGATACCGTCAATATAAATAAGTTTCTCAAGAAACTTAGTGGGGGCAGAGCAACAAGGGCAGAAAAATCAGAGAGGACACAGTGTTAGGAAGTTTCTGCACCAATAGGAAAATGGTGTGCAGTGTTAATGGGCTTGGAGATAATAACAATATTGCAAGATTAAAAGGTGACAACTTCTAGAGTAACAACTTTGAGAATATTAGAGAACATAGAGTCAACACAAAAGAGGAACGAGTTGGATTTAGTTAGAAGCATTAATAGTTTATTTCTAGTAACAGGAGGGAATATAAAACATAGAGATCCAGGAGTAAGTGCAATGGACTGAATGTATGTGTTCCTTCAAATGGTTAGCACTTATTAACCCCATATATGATAGTTTTAGGAGCTGGATCTTTTGGAGTGTGATTAGGTTACAAGGAAGGTCTTTCTGCATGACATTAGTGCCCTCAGAAAAAGGTTTCTAGAGAGCTCATTTGCCTCCTTCCCACTATTTGAGGATACATGATGATACATCTACAACTTGAATGAAGGACATGACCAGATACTGTCCATACTCGCACTCTTCCGGCCTTCAGAACTGTGAGAAACAAATTTTCATTGTTCACAAACTATCTGACCTATCAAACTTGTTCAAGTGATCAAAATTAAGATAATTGGTTAACTTGATAGAGATTATGAGAATTTTAACCTCTGAAACACTCAGAGTGCAATGGTTTTATTTATTTTATTTATATTTATTATGGGGGGGAGGATGAAACAGGGTGGGCCACACACAAGGCAAATGCTAACCCCACTGTATTATCTCTCTGGCCTCTGAGTACATTTTAATGCTATGCTAGTCCACTAGCATAGTGTGGAGTAAATTGACTATAACAAAAATTTTAAGAAAATTTATATGTGAGTTAATAATATTTCCTCTGATTTTATATTTTGGCCTCTTGGAAAAATTGTTAGTTCCCAAATACAGTAAAACATTTTAACAAAAGGACCAAAGATATAGTACCGTGTACACTATTTAAGAAATAGTTTTAACTTCTGAATTTTTCACAGTTCTCAAATAAACATAGTAAATAAAAGTTTTTATTATTAGATAACAGGAATCAGATGAAATATAGTGTAATAATTGTGAACTTTACCTGTCTTATCTGTACAAGACAAAGGCAGATCAGGTGTTGGGAATAGAAATGAATTAATCTCTAAAACCTTGAATTGCTTTGGTTGTAAACTGAGACTTTCCTCTGTCTAACAGGACTGTAGTGAGCTCCAAATAAGAAAATTTAGAGCTCCTGGAATATAGCAGGTGTTGAAAAATAAATACAGCTATTATTACCAAATCTATAGCCTTGAGCAAAAAAAAGTGATTAAGAAATCAAGCTCTGTAGATTGTGGACTGGAAAGATAGTTCAATGAGCAAAGGAGACAGTGATAGCACTGAAGAATAAACATTAACAACAGTTACAATAAAGCTAAATTGTTACTTGGCTTTCATGTTAAGATTATGCTCCAAGAATTAACTCTGAATCATACTCAACATGCCATATAATAATCCAACTTTTTGTTTTTAAATTTTATGTTGATTGAAAAATATTAAATCTGATGCCTCTTTTCAGAGCTCTATGTTCACCAGCAAACTGGTCTCTAAATATAAAAAGTGGCAGAAAATTAAGTGAAATATTTGAATTAGAAAGTTTCTGTTTAAGGAATAAACTCTAAAGATATTTTCTAATAATAACATCTTTATTTAAACACTGTGATTAAACATGATTGTAGTTGGGTTTTAGTCATACATTCAGTTCACCAGTGCAACATTCCCGTCACCAATGCCCCCCATTTCCCCTCTCCCTCTCCTCCCTGCCTGTATTTGAGACATTCTACTTCTCTCATTAACATTGTCACCATAGTTGTCAGTGAAAGAAGAAAGAAGAGGATACCGTCAATATAAATAAGTTTCTCAAGAAACTTAGTGGGGGTAGAGCAACAAGGGCAGAAAAATCAGAGAGTCACTCATCACTCTTTGTGGTGAGCTTCATATTCTGGTCAGTCCTTCCAGGCCTCATCTCTATTGTCTCTGGGCATTATCACAATAATGTCTTTTATTTTTCTTAAACCCCATAGATGAGTAAGACTATTCTGTGTCTATCTCTCCCTCTAACTTATTTAACTCAATATAATAGTTTCCATGTCTATTCATGTATAGAAAAATTTCATGACTTCATCTCTCCTGAAGGCTGCATAATATTCCATTGTGTAAATGTACCACAATTTCTTTAGCCATTCATCTATTGAAGAATATCTTGGTTGTTTCCAGATTCTGGCTATTGTAAATAGCACTGCAATGAATATAGTTGTGAGGAAGAAATTTTTGCATTACATTTTTGTGTTCCTAGGTTATATCCCTAGGAGTGATGTAGCTGAATTATATGAGAGCTCAATGTCCAGTTTTTTGAGGCTAGTCTAGATGGCATTCCCACCAGGAGTAAATGAGAGAGTTCCTTTCTCCCCACATTCCCACCAGCACTGATTGTTCTTGTTCTTTGTGATGTGTGTCAGTCTCTGTGGCATGAGTTGTCTTGATTTGCATTTCCCTGATGATTAGTGATATGAAGCTTTTTTTCATGTGCCTTTTGGCCATTTGTATTTTTTCTTTGAGAAATTGTTTATTTCTTCTCCCCATAAAGATATTTTTAATGTTAGTTATAACTAGAAGAAAGTGTTTTCTGAATAGATAATTGTGTTTTTATATGTTAAAAAAATTCCTCGTTTTATATGGTAGTAAGATTTCCTCAAGTGTTTTTTTTATATGTTAAAATGATTCTTCAAGTGTTACCCTGCTTTACCACTTAGAGGAGAAAGCTGATCAGGGTTTTTTTTTTTTTTTTTTTGGTTTTTGGTTTTTGGATCACACCCGGCAGTGCTCAGGGGTTACTCCTGGCTCCATGCTCAGAAATTGCTCCTGGCAGGCACAGGGGACCATATGGGGCACCGGGATTTGAACCGATGACCTTTTGCATGAAAGGCAAACGCCTTACCTCCATGCTATCTCCCGGGCCTCCTGATCAGGGTTTTAAGAAAGGTGACTTTAAACTTTTTAGCATTAGATAGCAACTACTCCTAAGACAGCTATTTATGAAAGTTCAGAATAAACTAGGCGATAGTGTTATGCTTATGCCCCTTAAGAACTGAAGGCATGTAATCCATAATGCAAAAACTTGGGGTACAAAAATTAATGCCTGGGTTTAGAATTATAAAACAGTGGATTACACGGGGCCAATCCAGATTTGATTCCTAGAATCCTATATGGTTTCCTGAGCCTGCCAGGAATGATCCCCGAGAGTAGAGCCAGGGATAAGCCCTAAATACTGAAGCGGAAGCCTCATACCCAATTCCAGGGGATTGGAGAGACAGGGGTCTGGAAGAAACACCAATACAGGAAATAATCCACATACAATTAAGGGGGGATAAAAACAGGTTCCACATGCAAGCCTTCCACTCCTAAGAAGCAGATAGCTCAGTCTAGGGAAAAAAACAAAAACAAAATTGCAAGCGGTTTATCCCTGAGACCCAAGGTCTTTATTGGGAAGCCCAAGACCACACCCTGGGGTGAAGAACAGGTAGAGTAAAAGACCAATCCAAAGATGCTGGAATAGGGTTAAGACCAGTTATGCCAACAAGCACTATTGGGTAACCCCTCACCCAGGAAAAAGAAAAAGACTTCTTACTCCAGTGAGATGTTAACCCAAATAGTAGGGTGGTCATAACTTTTCTCCAAAACCTTCCTTAGATGCTAACCATGTCCTTTAAATAAATGCTACTGAAGGAATGCCTTTTAGTTATTCTTGATAAATCTAGACTCAAGGAGTCATCTCAATTGTTCCTGTTTTATAGTCTATATAAAGATGTATAGCTGTTTCATAGGAAACCTTACATCATGAAAATTTACCTCATGTAAATAGCATTTCTGCAGGTAAGCTTGCTCTTTTTTATCCTATAAAAATCAAATAAAGCAAGCCTCCTTCTAATGATGATGCTCTGATAAACTTTAAGGTCTGACGAAACAGCAGTTGCCAGAAAGGCTGTCAAACATACTCGGATGGTACTTTTCAGATGACATGACAAAAGTCAAACCAAGTAAAAGGTGGATTTGATCATTCTGGATTGAAATTCTGCTTGACTGTGCTACTTTTGATCAATCATTTAAACTTTATAAACTAGAGTCCTGTTTTTTTTTTTTTTTTAAAGCAATGCTATAGTAACAACTTTATTTCATAGAATGGCCAATAGCCTTAGTTGTGGAGCATTTTACCAATATCCACTCAGGTGAGTTTAATGCCGTAATGTGGAAGAAACAACTGCATGTTATAAGCCTTTTTACCATAAGTAACACCAGTGGGGTCCTTGTGTAGCTTGTGTGAAGTGAGGAAGAGAGAGAGGAGGGAGCCTCAGAAGAAAATTCACTTTCTCCCTCTCCACCTCTATCACCCAGGAAGTGGCTGAGAAAATCTAGGACATAGGCCTTTCGGGTCCTTCTACTTCTCAGAAAAGAATTTCAGGAGGAGAGGAAGTTAAATATAACAATTTTACAGGGAGATAAGATGAGAGACAGAGTGAGCCCTTCACTGTACATAACAACATTCAATTATGAAAGTACACATCTCAAAAGGGGAGATGCAAGTGGCTGTTGCTTAAGTACATATGCTGAGCAGCAACACATAGGTACCCTTCCTTTGCTCAAGTTGGCTTCTTCCAAACAGCACCCCACCACCAGTTCATTCTTAGGGTGGTTACCAAAGGAGTTTGGGGCAGTAGATGATCTTTAGATATTCTTCACCTGGCCTTTGTTGCAATCCAATCACCTCCACTTGGGATGCCTCCAGCACTTGACCTCAAATTCTGCACCTCAATGGGTCCTTTGGATCAAAGGCCTCCAAGCTTCCAGGATGGTCCTGATTTCAGGCTACTTTCTTCAAAAAACATTACCAGGTCCCCCAATCTTCCTACAGGCATCAAAAGCATTTTACTAAATCTCAGGAAGGCCCACCGCGGTGCAAAGAAATCCAAGACACAATTTGCAAAGAATGGAATGAGAGTGGTTTTATTCCAGACCCTAGTCTCCAGATTGCATGGGGATCCCCAACGCACGTCACTCTTTATCCCAGAGCTGGTGGCCCCACAGTAGTGAGTTGACTGCAGCAGGCAAAACAAGGGAGAAGTGGCCTAGTGCCTGTAGAAGGGCGACCCCTTAATAGGGTAGCAGAGACAGCTGGGGATCAGGGTTAACCTAGTGTGTGTGTGTGGGGGGGGGGGGGTCTCCAAAGTGCCCTGACTTTTGAGTAACCAAAGTTGAGGGCCAGGAACCCCTGGGTTGCACAAGGCGGAGATGGAGAGAGAGGGCAGGAGGCGATGCCCAGTCCTGCAGGTCAGAGCAGCCGCAGGGCCAGGGGAGCGGGTGGCGAGGCGCGGGTGGCAGTGGGCAGACGAGGGAGGAGCGGAGGGGCGAGGCGCCGTCACCAACCCCCTCCCCTCCCTCCCTCCTCCCTTCCCTTCCTCTTCCCGGCGGGCGCGGGAGCTCGGGCTCATCCCGCCAAGGCCGAGGCCGGGCCGGGCCGGGCCGCTGCGCTCCAAGGGGAGGCGCCAACTCGTCGCGGCGCCTGGGCCCCTGACCGAGCAGTAACGGCGACCCGGGAGGCGGAGCGGATGCAGCTGGGGCCTGCGCTGAAGTAAGGGGCTGGGGGATGGCAGAGGAAGGAAAGAGGGGGACGCCGGGCATGCAGCAGGCCGCTCTCTGTTGCCCCCATTTACAGGCCGCCCCGCCCCGCCCCGCTCCGGCAGCCCGCGTTCGGAGGCGCCTCGACCGCCGAGAAACTCTCAGAGGGGGAAGCAGCCCCACCCGAGTAGCGGGCCCTGGCTGGTCTGCGCGTGCGCACAAAACTCGGCGGGCGCTGGCTAGTCTGCGCGTGCGCACACTACTCGGCGGGATGTAGGCGCGCAGTCCCGCGGCCTCACACACGCACCTTCCAGGCGTATCTGCGCTTGCGCAAAGCCGCCGATTTGGGGCTGGGGCCGCGCCGCGGGGAGCCATCCCCGGGACTGGGACCTCCGGCCGCGGCGGCCTTGCGCATGCGCGCCTGAAAGAGTCGCGCGAGGCTTTCGCTCTGTCGCCTTGCTTCCCGCCTCAAGGTCCGCCGGCCGGACTTTGAGTGAAGGGCTTGGACTCCGGGCTCTGGGAGGAACCTGCTTGGGTTCTCCGTAGGCCGCTGATACTCTCCCCGGCTTGCTCCTGTCCCGAAAATTCACCCACCCCGCGTCCCGAGCCGTATAAGCTCTTTATTGTTATTATGATTATTTGGAGCGGCTGTGAAGGCATGCGGTGAAAGCTCCCCAAATGATTAAGCCGGAAGACTTTGTTCTTTCTCCTCAGCCCCGGAAATCAAAGAGAGTTTCAGACGTTGAAAACTTTCCAAGAGTTTCTTCTTCTACCTTGTGGCCGAGAAAGAACTTCCTGCCTGGTTTGGAAGGCGAGTTCAGAGTGAACCCTTTGCTTTTTTTGCTTTTTTTGTCTTTTGGGAAATGACATGCAAGGTCGGAAGCGTTGAGTGTGCAGGACTGTAAACATGCATGTCCGTGTTTGGAGACTTGTTCTTTTTTTTTCTTTTTTTGTCAGAGTCCAATAAACGTGCTTGAGTTCCAACAGCAAAATGCCTGGGGCACCCCAGACTCAGAAATGGGCAGTTACTATTTCATTTTTGTTTAGTCCATTGGTGTGTCTATTCTACTATCAAGTTCCTGCTTGGCTTTATACCTTCTCGTTTTCTTAATTCCCGAGGCTTGCAACGCGTTTAATGCCACTATTGTGTGCCTTTGCGTCTTATGTGATGTGCTGCTGTTGCAGGCCTTTGGGGCCTGCAATAGAGAAACAGCACTTAGTATCTGAGAATCTGAGCACTCTAGCTGTGAAACGTGATCTCTTTACTGGGGCACTCTGCAGTGTCTATGTGTTACTGTAATAAAAGTAAAAGGCAATTGGTATACTACCTCTTTGCACACCCATCCCCACTTTGCAGGCCTAATTGCTAGTGCTGAACCTAATAGCTTTTCATCCTAGATGCATTTGCTGTTTTCCTCTGTGCACCAAATTGACTCCCCCACCCCTCCACTTGAATCTGCCCTGCAACCAAGTCTCAACAACTGTCATCTCTTTGGAGAGGTGACTCCCTCTTCTAAAATAGTCTCTGCACTGAGCCAGTAATTCATTGCCCTGTTCTATTTGACTTTGTAGCACTGATCACTGCCGAAGCTCTGTCTTTATGTGTATATGATGTCCTCCCCACCACTGAAGCTTAGTAGATACTTGGTAATTGTATAAAAGAAGTTAGAACCTAACTGACTCCAGGAGTAGTTTGTACTAAACTCTCAATGGAGTTATTTATTCATTCAACTGATAAGTGAATGTTCTGTTGAGGTGTATTGGATATGGTACTGCACCAAACATAGATCCCTTTCCTCTAAAACTTAATTTCTATCTAGGAGTAATAATTGTGACTTTAATTTATCATTAGAAAATTAAAGTGCTATCAAAACGGTAAAAGGGGGAGGGTGCAAAGAAAAGGTCTGGAGCTTGGGAATGGATGTAATTCAGTGATAGAGAGTTTATATGTATTGAGTATTGGACCCCCGGGTCTTCCTCCAAAAGAGGGGGAATAGGGAATGCAGCTGTGGACTGATGTTAATCATCATGCTTATGGTGACTGAAGTAAAAACTGAAGTTGTTGTTCAAAATGAATCACTGGTTTTTAGCATTTCCCATATTCCGAGAGAACATGTCCTTTGCCATCTCTAATATCTTTTATTGGTATCCAGAACCAATGAAACTGCCCAATTATAGAGTGTGGGTGAAAAAATAAATCTTCCCAATAGAATTTTAAGGTACTCAGAATTTTACGATTTTACATAACTTCTCAAAGGAGATTGCACTCTTTACTTGAAGAGACAACAGAGGTGTTTGGAAAAAGCGTATTTTCTTCACTTTATACTGCATTTTCCAATTGCCTGCATGGCATTGCTCCTTCTGCGGATGACTAGTGAACTTCTTGGTGCCGTGACTCCGACTAGCGAACTTCTTTTCTAAGAATGTGAGTTGCTTTTCTTGACCTGAAACTGCATAGAAGATCTACCTGAGTGTGTATGCTTCAAATATTTGGATATTAGAGATTTATCAGTGAACCAGACAAGCCTAATCAGTTTTTTTCTTATAATTAAGAATGTTTCGACAAAGAGATGGATAGTGAGGAACATTTAGAAAGTAAAATGTTTACCACGTGTTCTAAAATGAAATTAAAAGATCACTACTTTTCAAGATTCTTTTAAGTTGAAATGCTATGTTAGAATTAACCAGGAAAGAGAGAGTTAAGACCAGGAATGAGATTATTGGTGTTGCAATGTGACATCAGGGACTTCTGTTCAAGGCTGAAAATAGAGAATCTCATGAGGAGAGCTAGTTCAAAGGGAAGGATAGCTTCTCTCCTTGAAAAGGAGATGCGTAATATCCTTCAGCGGAAGGTTGTTACAAGCCATCTCACTTTCTTTATCTGGAAGGAATATATATCTAACTCACACTTGATAATTCCTTTTAACAATGCAATGTCCCAGGAAATATAAAGCATAGGGCTTTTTTGTTTGTTTATATTAAATCTGACAGACTGTGGAATGTGTTTTTTTCTATCTTTAGTCTTAATAATCAAACGTGGGATGATTATCTTTGATATTTATCTTTTCTTGGAAGACCTTTTCAGCTAATTTATTTGAATTACTTATGAATAAAGTAACAAAAACTTACGTGCCAATAAACACAAGTTCCAGTGGATGCTAATATGTGAATATATCATAATATGTCGCCACATTATATGTTCTGTATTTTATTTGCTGAATGAATACTATGCTGCCAAATGAATCTTAAATATGAATCAAAGCATACTTAAATAAATAAAGAAATATTTATTTTGTAGAACAAGAATCTTTAGTGAAGAGGACTTTATTTAAGATATAAACATTAGGATATTTAAAAATTCTATTCAATCTCTAAGAAATTAAATTACAAATGCATTTCCCAGATTGTCTCAGTTTAACTAGTTTAACAATTTAAAATCAGTATACTTTGTTTGGATTATCTTTTATATTTGAAAGTGACATGTTTGTGACTAAAAAGAACACTGACAAGCTCAGTAATCTCTTCAAAGTAAATAAAACTTGTTTGGACTAAAGATTTGCTTGGTCAGTCTTGTTAAAACAAAATCTGTTTTGTTTTGTTTTGTTTTTACAAATAGAAATTGCAGTTCGGTGTTCTATAAGTGAGTTTGTTATTTATCATGAATGTAGAAATACAGAAATACCATTTCATCAGAGTTTGCATTTCAGTTTTACTTATGCTTTAGGGTTTTGGACAACTTGCTCAAAGTTGTCCAAGGTAAAGTGTATGTATCCTGCTGTTATTCTCAACTACTAAAGCATCTAATTTAAGTGGAGCTATATTATAGCAGATATCCTTGTTTTTTGTAGGTCACAATTTTGATAATATTTTATTTTATATTACATTTATAAATATATTATTTATAGGAACACTAAAATGTTATTGCAGATACCTCTCATTTAATGACTTTGCTAAGCATATAGATAGGAGTCTCAAACTCAATTTACCTGGGGGCCGCAGGAGGCAAAGTCGGGGTGATCCTTGAATGTAAAGTCAGTAGTAAGCCTTGAACATTGGGGAGTGTGACCCAAACAACTAAAACAAAACAAAACAACAAAAAAAAAAGATTCCTCTAGGGCAGGGCCACAAAATGTACGGAGTGCCGCAAATGGCCTGTGGGCTGCAAGTTTGAGACCCCTGATATAGATGAAAGTCATAGTTGGTCTGGAGCTAATGCTATGTTAAGCTGTGCTGGTGATCTAAAAGATTTTTGGTTTTGTTTAATATCCTATTTCTTTTATTTAAAAAATCATCAACTGTATTGCCCAAATGAGAGCATCTGTTAAAAATACCAAGTTCTAAGAACTGTATTGATAGTAATACGGGCAGGGCCTTTTCTGCTTGCATGCATCTAACTAGGTTTTGCTTTATGTGGTATGACACTGCATATGTTACCCTGAGTCATATCAGGAGTCAGTCCTGAGCTACCCTGAGTACCACTGGGAAGAATGTGGTGTGTGTGTGTGTGGGGGGGG
>PVKC010041770.1:0-12016 GCA_004027635.1 Crocidura indochinensis
TGTACTACCACCCTAGCCCAGAATTGTTCATATGAATTGATTTTTTTTTTGCATTTTTTGACTGTTTTAGGGCCATATCCAGTTGATTGTCAGGGCTTACTCTTGACTGTGCTCTGGAGTTGCTCCTGGTGGTGCTTGGGGAAGCATAGGTGATGCTGAAACTGGGTCTCCTGCATGCAAAGCACTTGCTTTACTTTTTGTCTGTCTCTCTGGCCCCTTTACAGACATTCTTCTTATGTTTTTGTTTTTGATCTACTCCTAGTGGTTCTCAGGTCTTGCTCCTGGCTTTGTGCTCAGGGATCACTTCTGGTCTTATTTGGGATCATAAAGGGTGCCAGGTGTTGCATCCAGGTTGACTGAGTGTATGGCAAGCACTCTACCCATTGTACTATGGGTCTGGCCCCTAATTGAATAGGGGGCCAGACCCATAGTACAATGGGTATATATATAAATATATATAATTATTTTTGGGTGGTCAGAGCAATAGCATAGTGAATAGGGTATTTGCCTTGTATGTGGCCAACCTAGATTTGATCCTCGGCATACCATATTGTCCCTAGAGCCTGCCTGGAGTAATTTCTGAGTGCAGAGCCAGGAGTAACCCCTGAGTGTTGGTGGATATGTCCAAGTAACCATTCCCCTAATTTTGAAACAAAAAAATTTATTCAAGTACTGTGATTTATACTACTGTTAATAATAGTGTTTTAGGCACTCAAAGTTCTTACACTGCATCCATGATCAGAATATTAGGGGCCCGGGAGATAGCATGGAGGTAAGGCATTTGCCTTTCATGCAAAAGGTCATCAGTTCGAATCCCGGTGCCCCATATGGTCCCCCGTGCCTGCCAGGAACAATTTCTGAGCATGGAGCCAGGAGTAACCCCTGAGCGCTGCCGGGTGTGACCCAAAAAACAAAACAAAAAAAAAAAAAAAAAAGAATATTAGTGTCCTTTTACCATTGTATTTTCTTGTTTGTTTTTCAGCTACACTGTGTGGCACTTGGTAACCAAACTTGGAACTGGAGATTAGAATTGTGATTAGGTACATGCAAAGCAAGCATCTTACTTTACTGTACTGTTCTACCTTATTGTACTACCTTTCTGGCCCCCTTACTTTGTCTCCATGTATGAGACTGATCATTTGATATCTGTCCTTTTCCCTTTGACCAAGTTTGCTCCATGAGATACTCTGCAGTTCTTTTGTTTGTTTGTTTGTTTTTCGGGCCACACCCAGCAGTGCTCAGGGGTTACTCCTGGCTATCTGCTCAGAAATAGCTCCTGGCAGGCATGAGGGACCATATGGGATTCGAACCAACCACCTTAGGTCCTGGATCGGCTGCTTGCAAGGCAAACACCGCTGTGCTATCTCTCCAGGCCCTGCAGTTTTTTTTTTTTTTTTTTTGGTTTTTGGGTCACGCCCGGCAACGCTTAGGGGTTACTCCTGGCTCCATGCTCAGAAATCGCTCTTGGCAGGCTTGGGAGGCCATATGGGATGCCGGGATTCGAACCAATGACCTTCTCTGCATGAAAGGCAAACGCCTCACCTCCATACTACCTCTCTGGTCCCCCAAAATTATTTTTGCCCAAATGATATATTTAGCAGACCCAAGAGAACTTTAGTGTTATAAAAATCAAAACCAACAAGCCAACAATGTTTTACTCTACCTTTGAGGTTCTCAGAGAAAACTTAAATTTTTTTTTTTTTTTTTTGGCCACGCTTGATTGTGCTCAGGATTTACTCCTGCCTCTGCATTCAGGGATCACTCCAGGAAGAATTTGGGGGCACCATATGGGGTACTGGGGATCGAAATTTCCTACCTGCTCCAGCCTCTTACACCTTTTAATATTGGGGGTGGGCACACACCTGGTGATGCTCAGGGCTTGCTCCTGTCTCTGTGCTCAAAGGTTACTCCTGGGGGTTCTGGGGCTACTATATGTGATATTAGGGATCCAGCCAGTTTGGTCACATACAAGGCACTTGCCTTACCATTGTAGTCTCACTCCTACCTTCCAAATACCTTTTATTATATTTATATAGCTCTTCAGGTTCAGATAGGTTTATGGCTCTGATAATCCCAGATAAAACCATCATAAGTGGAGAATGTCTTAAGTGAAAAACACATTTATGCCATCTAACTAATATACCCAGTAGACTAGCTCCACTCCTTTCACTTTATTTATTTATTTATTTATTTATTTATTTAGATTTTTGGCCACTTCCAGCAGGACTCAGGTCTTACTCCTGACTCTGTGTGTAGGGATCATTCCTGACTGGTTCTGGGGACCATACAGGTTGCTGTGTGCAAGGTAAACACCCTACTTGCTGTACTATCACTCTGACCCCATCACCCTCATGCTCATAGCACTTACATTAGTCTACAATAGATCAAAATCAGTCTGGTCTGTCTAATGGTCAATCAATCAATCAATCAATCAATCAATCTGACTAAGTGTATTTCCTAATAAAGTATTGATAATCCCAGACACAGACTGGCATTCAGTAGATTAGGTAGAATTTGAAAACACAAAACATGCCATCAAGCACTGGTAACAGGGCCAACTAAAGTGCTATTTGGTTTTTTGTTTTGGTTTGGTTTTTGGGCCATACTTGCTGATACTCAGGGGTTACTCCTGGCTCTGAACTCAGAAATTGTTCCTGGCTGGCTCAGGGGACCATATGGAACTCTGGAGATTGAACCATGGTCCATCCTGGGTCAGTCGCATGCAAGGCAAACACCCTACCACTGTGCTATCACTCTGGCCTAGTGTGTTACTCGTTTATCCCCATATCTGCCAACTGATCATACTTCAGTGCTCTCCAGTGTCACATTGCTCTTGCCTGGGAAATGGCAAAATTAAAATTAAAAACAATAAAATAAAACTGAATCAAATCTTGAGATCATAGAGTACAGTGAGTAGTGTACTTGTCTTGCATGCCACCAACCCAGGTTTGATCCCCAGCATTTCATATGGTCCTCAATACCGCCAAGAATGATCCTTGAACACAGAGTCAGGAATAAGCCCTGATGCCCCCCCACTACCAAAAACAACGAAACAGAGTTCAAATATATGAAGCAGAGTTTCTACAGGTTTGCTTTTGAGCCCTTTAAGTTAAAAAATTACAAGTTATTGGGACTGGGGTTATAGTACAAGGGTTAAGGTGCTTGCTTTGAATAAGACTTTTTTGTTTGTTTGTTTTTGTTTTTGGGTCACACCCGGCAGTGCTCAGGGGTTATTCCTGGCTCTACACTCAGAAATTACTCCTGGCAGGCTCAGGGAACCATATGGGATGCTGCATGAAAGGCAAACGTTCTATCTCCATGCTATCTCTCTGGCCCCTGCATAAGACTTCTAAGTGTCCCTTGTGCACTGCCAAGAGCATGCCTCCTGAGCATAGAACCATGTGTGACCTCTGATCACTTCCAGGTGAGATTTCTCCTTAAAAGCAAACAAAAACTACAGAATTGTACATCAAAGTTTAAGTCAGGGTTTGTATATTATTTGCCTTAATTATATTCTAACATTTGCCTTTATAAATGTTCCAACTTTTTTTTAGATGTTTCATCTTATCAGATACACTGTTCGATCGCATGGCTGCCATTTGTTTGCCCTGGTGTTGTATTAATTGTTAAATATAAAGTCCTAGTAGTGTTGTGGTGAGGACTTTTCTCTACTTGGTGCTGCCGGCGGGTTTGTAAGTTGCAGGGTAATGGCAGAAAAATAATTTCACAGGCAATCAGTTGAAGTTTCTCAACGTTTTCCAGCTTTATCCAGCTTTATTACAAGGCCCTATTTTTTTGGGGGGGGGGGGGGGGGGGACGGTGTCACACCCGGCAGTGCTCAGGAGATACTCTTGGCTCAGGAATCGCTCCTGGCAGGCTCAGGGGACCATATGGAGTGCTGGGATTCGAAACACTGTCCTTCTGTGTCTAAGGCAAACGCCCTCTCTGGCCCCTTCCCACATGGCTTTAAGCTAAGCAGCCTCTTTGCTGTTCCTCTGCATCCATCCTATGCTCTACCCCTCCTACCCTACCCCTACCCCAGCTTCTCCATTATCCTCTATCTCAAACAAAAGTCCTTCCCAAATGTGGGTGGGCTGACCATACAGGTGTAATTAGCATAAGGAATTGGGGGAGGGGCAACACCCTGGGACTTCTCTTCATTTCTCTCCTCTGCTCCTTCTTCCCATGTTTTCCTCTTTTTGGTCTTATTTATTTATTTATTATGTATGTATGTATTTATTATTATTTGGGTTTATGGGCTACATCCGGTGGCACTCAGGGGTTACATCTGACTCTGTGCTCAGAAATCACTCCTGGCAGTCTTGGGGGACCATATGGGATGCTGGGTATCAAACCCAGGTTAGTTGCATGCAAGGCAAACGCTCTACTCACTACTATTGCTCTGCCTCCTTGAGTAACTTTTTAAGAAATGTGTGTTTTCCAAATCCTTCTCAACTTTAATTTATTTGCAAAGACTCAGCCATAGTAATAGTACAGTGAGAAGGGATTTACCTTGTATACAACCAAACCGGTTTTATCCCTGGTACCCCATAAGTAAGTTCTGAGTATCACATTCTGATACATTCTGAGTATGACATTCCCTTCCCAAAGAGCCACACTACAGTTTTTGTTTTTATTTATTTATTTTGTTTGTTTTTGGGGATCACACACAATAGTACTCAGAGGTTACTCCTGGCTCTGTACTCAGCAATTACTCCTGGCAGTCTTGGGGGAACTATATGGGTTGGCTGCATGCAAGGCAGACACCCTACTTGCTAGTATAATCTTTCTTTCCCCTCTAGTTTTTATTTAGTAATTGCATTATTATTATTATTTGGTTTCGGGAACATATCTAGATATACTCAAGGATCCATCTTGTGGTACTCAGGGGACCATATTTGGTGTCAAGTATATAACATGGATCAGCCTTATGAAAGATAAGAGGTTTTTTTTTGATCCACCCGGTGGTGCTCAGGGGTTACTCCTGGCTCTATTCAGGAATCAGTCATGGCAGGCTTGGAGGACCATATGGAATACCAGGGGTTAAAACTTGGTCTGCTGCGTTCCAGGCAAACACCTGTACTATAGACCTCTACTAAATCTCCAGCCTCCAAGATAAGAATCTTAACCCTATTCTATCCATCCCATGGAATTTAGCTTTTCTTTTTTTGTTTTGTTTTGTTTTTGGGTCACACCCGGCAGTGCTCAGAGTTACTCCTGGCTTCATACTCAGAAATTGCTCCTGGCAGGCACAGGGGACCATATGGGGCACCGGGATTCAAACCGATGACCTTTTGCACAAAAGGCAAACGCCTTACCTTCATGCTATCTCCCGGGCCCCATGGAATTTAGCTGTTTAAAACAATATTTTTCCTTGGAAATTAACACAAGTAATTGTTTTGTATTGGGCCCAATGAAGGGTCCTTTGTCATATGAAAATTACTGAGTTGTTTCAGTTTCCTTGTCTACACAAGTAGGGAGAATAATATCTGTCTCCTGCAAAGATCAGAGGAGACAGCATATATTTTTGTTTGTTTGTTTTTGGGTCACACCTGGCAGTGCTCAGGGGTAACTCCTGGAAGGCTCGGGAGACCATATAGGATGCCAGGATTCGAACCGCCGTCCTTTTGCATGCATGGTAAACACCCTACCTTCATGCTATCTCTCCTGGCCTTGAGATAGCATATTTTAATTTGTTCGTTTTGGGCTACACCTGGTGGTGCTCAAGGCCTAGTGTTGACTCTATTCTCAGTATCCATTCTTGGATACATTCAGGGAACTGAATGGGATGTCAGGGATGGACTACAGATGTCTGCGTGCAAGGCAGGTGCCCACCCTGCTAGATTATCATCTGCCCCAAGGAAGCATATTTAAAGAGTTGGTACACAGCAGACTTTTGGTACAAGTTGGCTTATCCCCTTTCACCTCTCCTCCAACCACATTCATGTTGTGTCATGGCAAGAATCCATTGTCAGAAGCCTAAGCCCTAAAAAAAGCTGATTTCAACTCTTGATTGCAGCTCTGGTTCTAAAAGACAAATTCTAAACTCAAACTCTAAAAGGCACTTCTTAAAATAAAGGCTAAGAATCATTCTTCCCCTTTAAAAAAACCTAAATAAAAGCATCATCTTGGCTATCCTTGGGTTTCAGGTTTATGGGTCAGTTGTTAAAACTCTTTTTTTGGTTTTGCTTTTTGAACCACTCCTGGCTTTTGTACTCAGGAATCACTCCTGGTGGGTTAGAGGGACTATATGGGATGCTGGGGATACAAAGTAAGTACCCTACCTATGCTGTACTATCTCTGGTCCTGAACCCCTTTTTTTGAATCTTATGTTTTTATTGATATTTTGGGTTATACCTGAAGTTGCTCAGGCTCGAGAGTGACACTGGTGGTGTTCAGGGAACAATGGAGTTGTTCTAGGGATTGAACTGGGGTTGACCCACGGAAGGCAAAAGCCTTAACTTCCTGTAGAATCTCTTCAGTTTCTGAACTGAAGTTTCTTTCTTGTTCATTTATGGGCCACAGCCAGTAATGCTCAGGGATTACTCCTGGCTCTGCACTTAGGATTACTCCTGATGCTGCTCAGGGAGTCATTTGGATACCAGGGTATGAACCCAGGTCAGTTGCATACAAGGCAAGCATCCAACCAACTGTATTATTGCTCTGACCCCTAAATCTTTCTCTTTCTGTCTTTTTGTTTGGGCTGTGCTCAGTACATATTCCTGGTCCTATGCTTAGGGTTCACTCCTGATGGTGCTCAGGGGACCATATGTGGGGTCAGGGATCAAACCAGGTGGGCTGCATGCAAAGTAAAACCCTACCCACCGTACTATGATTCCATCCTCCTTAACCCCCTTCTCAATATGGGGTAAGCTTATGATTATGAGCTGGGCTGATTTAGGGACTCAGTGAGGGAGTCTGGAGTGGGAGAGAGGGCTGAAGAGGAGGAGGGAAGGTAATTGACGCTGTCTGATCACATATTTCAAGCCACAAGCTGAGTCAGTGTTGCCCAGAGAGACGGCCCAGAAATCATTCATATGAAGGGAATTTTATCACTTTGGGTAGGATGATGATCATTTTAACCCTTGAGAACTGTTTGTTATCCTGTATCACTATTGAGGAAACTGAGGCTCAGAGGATTAATCAAAAGGCCAAGGGTAACATCATAGATGTGTGGCAGAGATGGGATTTGAATTGGACAATTCTCCAAGCTGGGCCCCCGCCCCTGGACCTGGCTGGCTCATGCCAATGACAGGCCCATAATGAGGCCCTGTAATGAGGTATCCTTGGTGATGAGATAACTACCAAGCAGTAGATGGGGCATAGATTGACTTCTGAAATCAGGCTGTATCCAATTAAGATCTTAGTATTTGATAGAAGATGAAACAAAACCCACCAAACAAAGTGAGAGCAGGAGGTCTACAGTCTGTGTCTATTTTTGTTTCTTTGCATTAAGATTTATATCAGGAAAAAGCTCATGTTTTACTGGGAAGGTAACTGGAAGGGCGGATGACCTAGTTGATGTCAAGAGTGGATGACTGGATTGAGAGATAGCAGCACAACAGGGAGGGCAATTACCTTGCAACCAGCTGACCCTGATTCTATCCCCAGCACCACTTATGGTCTCCTAAGCACTGAACCAGGAGTCAGCCCTAAGCACTGCTGTGTGTGGTCCAAAAACCAAAGCCAAGCAAAGAAGAATGAGTGGATGATTAAGGACTTGTTGAGAGAATATTAGTTTTAAGGAGTTTTAAGTTTTAAGGAGAAAAAAGATCCACATTGTATTTGGACCACACCCAGTGATGCTGAAGAATATCTTCTGGTGGTGCTTGAACCTGGATTGGTGGGTGTACAGTTTACCTGCTGTACTATCTCTTTGACTCCTAGTAATAAATAATTGTAAGTTTTTTCCCTCCCTTCTGGGAGAGGCACACTTGGTGGTGCTCAGGGATTATACTTGACTCTGGGATCACCTGACAGTGTTTGGGGGATCATGCATTGGTGGGGAGCAAGTTTGGCCTCTGCCACGCAAAGCTTGTGGTCAGCTCATTGAATCAGCTCTCTGGCCTGCTGCAGGGATTTGAGGCAGTTTTGATAGCTCAATGCCCTCAGACCAGCCTGAGGCAGCTACTGAGTCTTAATTTTTATTCTATGACCCATTGAATTAAGGTTTGTAAGATATTACAACCTTGTTTATTACCCCTGCTTCCTCCTTCCATTAAATATCTAGCCCAGGGCAGGTGACAGGTGAAAGAACAACCCATTTTATGGGGCAAGTTTTTGTTTAAAAGGGTGACTTGGAGGTTGAGCTAGCTCAGAGATCTGGTGTGCATATAGGAGATCCAGGATTGATTCTGTAGATCACATGGTCCCCCCATCCCCTCAGGCACTGAGCTAGGAATAGGCCCTGAACATACTCTGGATGCGGCCCAAAAACCAAAAGAAAGAAAAAAGTAAAGAAAGCCACTAATTACAATGTAGTGTGATTGGGCTAAGCAATAGAGGGTAGAGTGTTTGCCTTGCATGCAGCTGACCCAGGTTCAATTCCTGCATATGGTCTCCCTGTAGAAAAAAAAGAGAGCTTCCAGTTATGGCCCCTCAAAACAACAAAAAATGTAGTGTTAAGGTATTATAATCCTAATTTTTTGGGGGGGGGGTTACGTCCGGCAGCGCTCAGGGTTACTCCTGGCTCTATGCTCAGAAATCACCCCCGGCAGGCTCGGGGAACCATATGGGATGTCAGGATTCGAACTACTGTCCTTCTGCATGCAAGTCAAACACCCTACTGCTGTGCTATCTCTCTGTTCTTTATAATCCTGATTTTATTTTATTTTATTTTGGGGTCACACCCAGTTATATTCAGGAATTACTCTTGACTCTGCTTAGGGATCATTCCTTACAACCAGGTCCTACCTAGTTAAGCAACTAAAGCCTGGCTAAAGGTAAGTATTTTGGGGAGCAACTGGTATGTTGCCATATTTATTTTTTTTGTGGGGCCTTGTGGGGCACACCTACTATGCTCAGGGGCTATTCATGACACATTGCTATGGGTTTCTCCTAGTTATGCTCATGTGGTGCGGGGGTGACCTTGGGCTTCCTGCATACCAAGAACATGTTTCAGCCTGTCGTACCTTCACTCCAGCTCTGTGTTTTTCTTTTTAGAAATAAATGTCCACAGTCATTGCTAAAATCTTCAAGAATTCTTAGACATCCCCTATAAGGATGAATGGAGATGTGGCTGGGTTTAGTATGTGTGAGGCTCTGGGTTTTTTTTTTCCCCAGCCATACCCAGTGATGCTTAGGGGTTACTCCTGGCTATGAACTCAGAAATCGCCCCTGGCTTGGGGGACCATATGGGACACCAAGAGATTGAACCAAGGTCTGTCCTAGACTAGCACATGCAAGGCAGATGCCTTATGCCTTGTGCAACCGCTCCAGCCCCGAGGCTTTGGTTTTATCATAGTATCCCAGAATAGAGAGCTAGAGGAGAGATCCATGCGTGCTTGCTTTGCATGTAGACCTAGAACCACATATGTCCCCCACCCCCATACTGTCAGAAATAATGCCTAAGCACAAAGCAAGGACTAACCCTTGTAGTGTGTGACCCTGCCCCTAACCTCTGCCACCAAAGAGAAGGGATGTTATCTCGGTGTAGCAGGTTCATGGCTCCTCCCTTGTGTGCTGAGGGACTGAATGTAAGCTGGTTTCTTGCCCTCAAGCAGCCAATAGAGCACAGAGGAGCAGCTTAGAGCCGGACCTATGTGAAGATCTAGTCCCAGGCAGTGGTCCCCATGAACTGGAAGCATGATCTGCTTCCATGTTGCATCTAGAGATGTGGTTCCTTTAAGGCTACTGGCCTTTAGTTGCAGCCCCAGTGGAGTTGAGTGTCTTAGTTTCTCCCATCAGCTCTTCTGCCCCTGGGCTTGCAACTTGGCACTGGAACATCATTTCCTTGCTTTTTACCTAGATATGAATCTTTCACTACTATTTTTATACATTTGGTTGTGGGCTACACTTGATGATGCTCAGACCTTAATTCTGGCTCTGCACTCAGGAATGACTCCTGGTGGGCTCAGAGACCAGATGGGATGCCAGGGATTGAACTCAAGTTAGCTGCATGCTAGGCAAGTGTCTTACATGCTGAATTGTCACTTCAGTCCCTTTCACTGCCTTTATGTATTAGTAACTATTATTTCCCTCTACCTCATGGCCCCATATGCCAACTTAGAGGGTCCTGGCATGGTCTCTTGCACCTCTCCCCTGCCAGCGTGCCTGTTGAATTCTTTCTCGATCTTCATGTTTTGTTGGGAGGCAGCTATTCCTGGGAGTATTCAGAGCCTGTTCCTTAATCTGGCTTCACTTGAACAACAGGGCTTGGGGGTGGGAAGATGGGGGACCATATGTGGTGCTGGGAATCTAATGTGAATCAGTCACTTGCAAGTCAGCACTTTGATCCTCTGCACTATTTGGCTCACTTTTCCTTTTCTCCCTCTGGAGACTTAGAGCTTGAGCCTTTGAGGCCTTATCCTTGACAGTGTACTTAGGCATAGTGCATGACAGGGATAGACACTGGGCAAACAGGAGTCCTAAAGTAGTTGCTTTTGGATTTTGCTCTGGTCCCCTGGGATCCTCATGCAAACTCCACTCGAGAAAGATGTGCCTGTGGTTCTGTAAGCTAAACATTTCAGAGTCAGCTCCATGGTGCCAGAACACATTCAAGGGCTTTGTATGTGGTAATCTGGATTAAATCCCTAGAACCCTATATTGTCCCCTGAGTCCACCAGGAATGATTCCTAAGTGCAGAGGTAGGGATAAGTCCTGAGAACCACTTGGTGTGACCCCCATCCCGCTGTACAACAACAACAAACAAAACCAACCAGCCAACCAAACCAGAACCAAGCAAATCAGCTTCTGGGCTTAATTAACACAGTGTCGAGGAAGGTAGGTATTCTGGATCCAGTTGTTTGAACAAGCATGGAGCCTTGGAAAAATGGGAAGAATGTAGGCAAAGGGCCAAGAGAGTTACTAGGAAAGGGGTGACAAAGGAAAGATGAAGGCTGGTCACTGTAACTGTAGAGTAGACCCTCATCGAGAATGAGCACACCACTTCTTCCCAGTAACTTCTGCTTTAATTTGTTTTGTTTGGGGTCACACCTGGTGGTTATCAGGGTTTTCTCCTGGCTTCCCGCTCAGAAATAACTCCTGGCAGAATGCAAGGGTTATATGGGATGCCAGATATATAGGATGCTGGAGGTCTGCCGAATGTGAGGCAAATTGGCTCTACCTGCTGTACTATTATTCTGGCCCTACTCCTGCCTTAATTTAGAGTTCAGCAACCTGGGCTTTCTCCAGGGAACAGAAAACAAAATTGTCTCCACTGTTGTTTAGAGAATAACACCTCTCAGACTAACAAGTCTCCAAAGTGGCAGACTTGTTTATCTATCCCTTCATTCTGTATCAAGCCACCCGCCTGCCATCTATGCAAGCTGCCATGTTCAAGGTACTCTGATGGGTGGTTTTTGCTTGCCCACATGGCTCAGGTCTGTCCCAGGGAACCACCGGTTTTTCTCCTTTCCAGCGTTTAGTGTGCAGGTCTGGCTGTTCCTGAAATACTTTCTCATGGTTCAGGATAGTTTTTGTTTTTTTTTTTAATTCGTAAGAGTTCTTTTCAGAGTTGGATATAGAAAAAACATATTTAAACATTTTTTTTTCATGTTTGGGGTCACAAGCAGCTGTTTCTCAGGACTTATTCCTGTTTCTGTTCTCAGGGATCACTCCTGGCATGGCTCAGGAGACCCTTTATGGTGCCAGGGTTGTGTGTGTGTGTGTGTGTGTGTGTGTGTGTGTGTGTGTGTGTGTATGGACCATACTATTTTATGTATGTTTGTTTTGGGGCTATATACAGTGGAATTATATGGGAAGCTGGGGATTAAACTCAGGTCAGTCATGTAAAAAGCAAGTGCTTTACCCACTGTGCTATCATTCTAGTCCTCACACTATTAAAAAAATTCATCTC
>PVKC010041771.1:0-12141 GCA_004027635.1 Crocidura indochinensis
CACACACACACACACACACACACACACACACACACATATACACACACTTTTTCCTTGCAATAGGCCAGGCCAGGACTGACAGTGGTTCAAATTCCATATCCTATATGGTCCCAGGAACCTGCCAGGGGTGACCCAAAATTTAAAATAAAAAGAGTATTCTTTCTGAATATTATTATCTAATAACTTTTTCTTCTTTTTTCTAATAACTTTTAACAATAAAAATAAATCAGATGTGGGGCCAGAGTTCAAATCCCAGCATCCCATATGGTCCCCTGGGCCTACCAGGAGCGATTTCTGAGCATAGAGCCAGGAGTAACCCTTGAAGCACTGCTGGGTGCGACCCAAAAACCAAAACCAAAACTAAACCAAAAAAAAAATAATCAGATGTTATCGTATATCATTTAAAACAAACCAAACCCTCCTCTACGGCTGCAATAGCCAAATCACCTGGGACTTTGGTTAGCTTGACAGACGTGGTCACAGTTCTGGCGTCGCTTGAACCTCTGGCTTCTTCTAAGTTTTTCACTGTATTTTTGGCCAATTTTAAAATCGGAAGAGATCTTTTTCATTTTTTCTTCAAATAAGGCAGACAACCTCAATGTCATACTGTAAATCTGCAAGGATATGAAAACAAAAACTAGAACTACAAAATATCGTTTAAGGAGCTGTTGTGGTCTTACAGCAGTAGGGCAGTTGCCTTGTACACGGCTGACCCAGGACAAACGAAGGTTTGATCCCCGGCACTCCTATGGTCCCTCAGGCCTGCCAGGATTGATTTCTGAGCGCAAAACCAGGAATTACTCCTGAGCACAGCCAGATGTGGCCCATAAAAACAAAAACAAACCAAAAAAGCGCAAAATATCATTTAAAATATGCCAGCATAAATTTTAAGTTTTCACATAATGACCATACTCCACTTTTTTGCCATCATCAAACCTAGATTGTGTGCAGTGAATGTGGTAATTAATGAGGTCACTGTCACCCCACCCCCACCTTCTGCATTACCTTACCTGATGGTCCCTGGTAGGTAAGAAAAGGATTTCCTCAGGGGCAGAAAGGGGATCGATTGAGGATTCAGCGAGAGATGAAGTGAGGAGGAGGATGGGGAAGAGACACGTTGAATGCAGGGCTAAGAATGGAGATGACTTGAAAGGTTTTAAAGTGTAGGAGCCACACGTGGTGGCCAGGGCCTGAAGAAAGCTGATGTCTCCTGAAACCTGACTGCTGTGAGTCTTTTCCTCGCGGCTCCCCTGAACCCTCAGACCCGGGGCTGGAGGGAGTTGGAGGAGCATAGCCCACGCTGCAGGAGAAAGGCCTCCCCCTCCATCCATCTCACCATCATCCACCTCCATCCAGGACTTAATAATTAATCTGTTTTACAACAGTCACTATACCACTCTTATTGGTAATAGTTTATTTACTTATTTAATCTGTTTCTTTTGGGGCCACACCTGGCAGCACTCAAGAGTTACTCCTGGCTCTGCATTCAGAAATTACTCCTGGTAGACTCGGAGATGTCAAAGATTGAACCGGGGTTGGCTACATGCAAGGCAAATGCCCTTGACCCACTGTGCTATCACTCCAGCCCCTAGTTACAAAGGTAAAGAGATGAGGATTCCTTCAGTGACAATCCATATTAGGGGCAGAGTAGCAAACCTGTCAGTGCTCGAGCCTTACTTCTGCCTCTGCTCATGGATCACTCTTGAGCAGGACTTGGGGGACTACATGGGGTGTGGGGGGGATTGGACACAGGTCAGTCACATGCAAGGCTAATGCCCTACCACTGTATTATCTGCCCTTCAACACTGTACCTTCTAGCTAGAACTGGGCATCAGACCTAAATACATACACAGAAAATTCAGAGCACACCATTCAGGCTTTAGCAAGTGAAATTATAGAGAACTATGCAAAGATTTTACTAGTATTGAGTCATAAGTGAACCAACAAGAGTGTTTTAGATCTAACACACAAAACCAATTGTGTTCCTAAACACTTATAATCAACAATCACAAAAGAGAAGAAAGCAATTGCAGTCATAGAATACAAAGGAAAGAAACTAAGACTTATTTTTGAAAATAAAAAATTACTGCCAGGGGCCCGGGAGATAACATGGAGATAAGGCGTTTGCCTTTCATGCACAAGGTCATCGGTTCGAATCCCAGTGCCCCATATGGTCCCCCGTGCCCGTCAGGAGCAATTTCTGAGCATGGAGCCAGGAGTAACCCCTGAGCACTGCTGGGTGTGACCCAAAAACCAAAAAAAAAAAAAAAAAAAAAAATTACTGCCAAATGGTACTGAACAAAAATAAATGAAATCTGATCCTTTGTGGATCAGGAGGTGCAGAAAAAGTGTGTGTCCTGGCTAAGGGACTGCTTGCCCAAAGCCGTAGACATTGTCAACTTAATCCCCATCAAACAGCCCTGGGGCACTTTCTCTTCCCTTCACAGAAAGGGAAAAAGTCAACCCTCAAACCATAATAAATTATCCTAAAATCCAAATTAATCTGGATACAAAAACTAAGTGGGAGGAAAACCTCAGACTTCTGGTTTCCAAAGGTACCATAACTACAGCGAGTACTGAGTGAGGTCCTAGGGCAGAGAAAAAAAAGCACACACCGAGTGGACAGGATAGGACAGAAATGAGTCTGGGCACCGGGAAGGCCCTAACACTATAGAATCTGACCACTCTTCCCGCCATGTCTTTCCCAGTAGAATCTAAGGTTGGGCAATAGCTCAAGTTGTGGAGAACACACAACTTAACACGCCTGGGCTCTGAGTTTGAGATTTGTGCGCACTAACTGTTTCCACCAGTCCCTATTTAAAATATACATATATGGGCCCGGGAGATAGCATGGAGGTAAGGCATTTGCCTTTCATGCAAAAGGTCATCGGTTCGAATCCCGGTGCCCCATATGGTTCCCCGTGCCTGCCAGGAGCAATTTCTGAGCATGGAGCCAGGAGTAACCCCTGAGCACTGCCAGGTGAGACCCAAAAACAAAAAACAAAAACAAACAAAATATACATATATATGTATATATATTATAATACACATATATCATATATATATCATCATCTCCAAAGACATCATACGCTTTTAACATGTAAGCTCCTTTAAATTACCTTTGATCTTTTGTTCGGTGTGTAAGCTTTCGCGTTACTAAATATCAGCCGGATATCTTTGCAAAGCTCCAAGGGGCTGTCATAATTTCCTGCTTCTAAAGTTTCCCTCACGGTTCCAAAATCCATTGGTGTGTCTATGATATCCCGATAGTCCTGGGTTTGAAAATAAAAATGAAAGATCCGACCCCTGCTTTTAGAAAAGTAAATAACTCATGACTTTTTGTTTTGTTTTGTTTTGTTTTGCTTTGCTTTTGGGTCACACCCGGCACTGCTCTTGGCTCTACGCTCAGAAATCACTCCTGGCAGGCCCGGGGGTCCATATGGGATGCCTGGTTTCAAACCACAGAACCACCATCCTTCTGCATACAGAGCAAACGCCTTACTTCCATGCTATCTCTCGGGCCCCATATCTCATGACTTTTAAATATGTTGAATAATGGGGACAGAGAGATAGAACAGCGGTAGGGCATTTGTTAGAAGCATTTGCCTTGCATGCGGAAGGACAGTGGTTCGAATTCTGGCATCCCATATGTTCCCCCGAGCCTGCCAGGAGTGATTTCTGAGAGTAGAGCCAGGAGTATAACCCCTGAGTGCTGCTGGGTGTGACCCCAACCCCCCCCCCCAAAAAAAAAGTTGAAAAAAAATGTTTTAATGAAAGGCCACACATTAAGGAAGAACTATACCCAAATGCTCTTCTTGGTAGCAGCACATAGAACTATTTCACTATTCTCTTTCTATCCTTTGAATTCCAAATATTCCAGAGTAAATATATATATAATGCTTAATCTTTTTTTTTTTTTCATTTCAGTAGAAACCTCATCTCCAGTCCCCTCTTAAGAGTACAGCTACTTTTATTCCAATTCTAGTTTTCTTGGGGGCTGACCCTCCTTATGTCACCAGGTATACCGACTCCCCCATGGTTTCATACTCCTATTGCCTAGTTAACTCAATGGATGACGACCAGTGTCTATCTATTCAAGAACACTGTAAACAATTGATTTTTCTAGCAGCTATATTGGCAGAGAGAGAAAAGATAACATTTTTTGTTTGTTTTTGGGTCACACCCGGCAGCCCTCAGGGGTTACTCCTGGCTCCATGCTCAGAAATCACTCCTGGCAGGCTTGGAAGACCATATGGGACGCCAGGATTCGAACCAATGACCTTCTGCATGAAAGGCAAACGCTTTACCTCCATGCTATCTCTCTGGCCCCATTAATCCTCAACATCTTACACTCAGAGTTTAAATAGCCATCCTCTGATCTCCTCTCTACAGACCAAGAAAAGCCCCAAACAGCAACAGTGGCAACTTACCGGATATTCCACTAAATCAACAGGCTGCCTGAATGGTTCCGAATCTTCACACTGAAAGATCAAGTTCACGAGTTCCTTACACTGTCTCTTCCAGTTGTTTTCAATATAGTTGGACGCTTTCATGTTCCTTCTGTTCCAGTCCCGGGCCTACAAAACACACTAGTAGTGTGAAAGGTGCCCTGGCTCAGGGAAGGCCACACCCTTGTGGCAGTGACCTAAGCTGGGCTGTCCCGAGGCTACATGAGCCACTTTCCTGGAAAAGCCAGAGTTGTTACATGTGTTACCCTCTAAGCCTTCCTTTTCATGCTCTCCCCAATTGGAAATGATCTCAAGGATAGAAAATCATCCAAGGGGAGAAAAAAGGCAATTAGGGGCGACACGGTGATTCTAAGCATCCACGGTCTTAGCAAAGGCAACCGAAGGGTCTTTGAGAAGAAGAAATAAAACAATATACCTGAAGATGCTGCAGCAGACAGGCCCATCTGCCCCACTCCCCACCCCGTTCCCATCTTCTGTCCTAAGCACACAGCATCTCTGCCAAGGCGCATTTCTCTCAAGACTCTTTTTGTGGGGGGAACCATACACAGAAACAGGGACTGTGACTCCTGGCACTATGCTCAAGAATCACTCAGGTGGAATGTGGGGGACCAGAGGGATACAGGGGTCGAACCTGTGTAATGGCAAACACCTTCATCGCTGTCCCACCTCTCCGACCCCTCAACTCATCTTAAGGCCTCACCCACTCCCCACTTCAAAAACTCTATGAAACTAAAAATTTAAAGAAATCTTTAAATTTTCAATATGGCCATCATCCTGTTCCAAAGTCAGGCAGACACAACCCTGGGTTTCTCCAGCCTTACAAAGAAGCCTGAGGATCCCCACAAAGCCAGGGTCACCCTTCTTTTCCACTTGATTTGGCTCAGTTAGTAATACTCTTCTTTTTTTTTTCCTTTGGTTTTTGGGCCACACATGTGGCTCTGCATTCAAAAGTCACTCCAGGCAGGCTTGGGGGACTATATGGGATGTCAGAGATCGAACCTGGGTCGATCTGCATATAAAACAAATGCATTATCACTCTGGTCCCAATACTCTTTTTCTTCTTCTTCTTTTTTTCTTGATTTTTGGGTCACACCCAGCAGCGCTCTATGCTCAGAAATCACTCCTGGCAGGCTCGGGGGACCATATGGGATGCCAGAATTCAAATCACCATCCTTCTACATGCAAGGCAAAAAGCCCTACCTCCATGCTATCTCTCCAGCCCAATACTCTCCTTTTTTTTTTTTTGGGGGGGGGGTCACACCCGGCCACGCTCAGGGGTTACTCCTGGCTCCATGCTCAGAAATTGCTCCTGGCAGGCACGGGGGACCATATGGGGCACCGGGATTCGAACCGATGACCTTTTGCATGAAAGGCAAACGCCTTACCTCCATGCTATCTCCCGGGCCCCAATACTCTCCTTTTTAAAGTGTTCTTTATACTCCCAATCTCATCCTGAGGACCATTCGAATCCCAACTCTTCCAACTACACGTCACCTCAATGTCCACTGATACTTTCTTCCACCCCTGGTTTAAAATATTCAGTATGTCTACAGATATGAAAGTCTCAACATCTAAGACCTTAGGCTGATTTGCAAACAAGACTAAAATAAATGAGGTAGATGAACTTACTCTCCTCCTTCCGGAAGATGTTTTAGGAAGATCACTATCATCCTAGGAATAAAAAATCAGGATACATTTAGTGGCAAGATTCTAATGACCTACCTATTAAAATAATAATAAAAATAAAAACCAATCAGATTATAGGAGCACAATGATAGCCTAACAAAGTTCAACAGACAGATGATATTTTTTGCTGGTTACTTAGTGCCCAATCCTCTTTTTTTAAATTTGGGCCACAACTGGCTGTGCTCAGGATCACCCCTAGAGGGGTAAGCGCCTTCCCTCATAACACGGCTCCCAACCCCATTCCTTCCAACACGTTTGTGCAGGTCCTGACTTGTCCCAGAAAAATGCATGCGTGCAAAGGGGCTCTGACTACTGTGCTCACTGGTGAACCGACCAGACCGGAACCGGCCGCAGTAATCAGAGCAAACACTCAACAGGCGCTGCACACAGCAGGAAATTTGTCCACAAATATAATTACATGAAAACAGAATATATTTATTGGGCCGGAGTGATAGCACAGTGGTAGGGCATTTTCCTTGTACATGGCTGATCTAGGACAGACCTGGGTTTGATCCCTGGCATCCCATATGATCACTCAAGCCAAGAGCAGTTTCTGAGCGCATAGCCAGGAATAACCACTGAGCATCACTGGATGTGGCCCAAGAAAACCAACAAAAAGGGGGAATCTATTTGTCTAATATAGCCTAATATGTAAATATGCATATATAATACATGCAACTAATACATAGTCTATTTTCAGGATTTTATATTCTACATATTACCCTGTTGCCAATATTACATTATCATACAATATACATACAATATACACTACCAGTACACTCATTCCTATTTTATAGTTATTCCTATATGTATATTAGCAAGAACCTTTTGCTTGTTTGTTTTTGGGCCACACCCGGTGACACTTATACATACAATATACACTACCAGTACACTCATTCCTATTTTATAGTTATTCCTATATGTATATTAGCAAGAACCTTTTGCTTGTTTGTTTTTGGGCCACACTCGGTGACACTTAGGGGATTACTCCTGGCTACCGAGGTCAGTTCTGGATCAGTGCGTGAAAAGCAAACACCTTTACCGCTGCGCTATTGTTCGAAATATATACATATTCCTATATGTATATTAACAAGACCTTTAGTGGAACCACAGAGATGGATATAAAAACTGATATAATTTTGGGGGGGCAGGTCACACAGCGATGCTCAGAGGTTACCCCTGGCTCTGCACTTTGGTTCCCTGTGGTTTCTGGGCTACACTTAGCAGTACTCAAGGGCTCCCTGCAGTGCTTCACTCAAACACTCCCAGGGCGCTATGTGAGGAAGCAGGTGGCCTTGGAGTAGACACACACAGGCCCCCCAGTAGGACACAAGCTCCTGCCTTCTAAAGCTGCTAACCAGGTCTGTGTGCTGTTGCTGTTCCCTTTGGAAACCAGCAAGATTTGGGCCTGCAATTTGAAACTTTCTTACCAAATCCTCAGCATTCTGCTCATCATTTTCAGATGTGGTAGAAAGCTCTGAGATGTTCGTGCAATCCTGATTCCTGTAAAACAGATTTTCTCTTACCTAGGCAGTTGTGGTTTAAGGTCACCAACGAGTTAAACTCTACGGGAATGCTGTGAACGCTACTGAACATTAATTGCAAGAGAAATGAATACAGGGGCCAGGCGGTGGCGCTGGAGATAAGGTGCCTGTGCTAACCTAGGACGGACCACTGTTCGATCCCCCAGTTCCCATATGGTCCCCCGTGCCTGCCAGGAGCGACTTCTGAGCGAATAGCCAGGAGTAACCCCTGAGCGTCACGGGGTGTGGCCCAAAAACCAAAAAAAAAAAAAAAAAAAAAAAAAGAAATGAATACATGTTCCAGCCTTGGGGGTCTCATTTCCAGTTAAGTACCATGGGCTGCACATAAGCAAGAAGCTGACACATAGCAGCTTTCACCGACTTTGGATGGGCAGATGAATGAGCTGTGTCCCAAGAATCATCATGTTACATATAGAGAATAGCTGACAGAATAGAAGCAAGTACTCGAGGATAGTTAAAAATACATAAATCGGGGCCGGGCGGTGGCGCTGGAGATAAGGAGCCTGCGCTAACCTAGGATAGACCACGGTTCAATCCCCCGGTTCCCCATATGGTCCCCCGTGCCTGCCAGGAGCGACTTCTGAGCGCATAGCCAGGAGTAACCCCTGAGCGTCACTGGGTGTGGCCCAAAAACCAAAAAAAAAAAAAAAAAAAAAAACATAAATCATGGAACTGGAGAGATAGCATGGAGGTAGGGCATTTGCCTTGCATACAGAAGGACGATGGTTCGAATCCCAGCATCCCATATGGTCCGGTCCTCCAAGCCTGCCAGGAGTGATTTCTGAGCATAGAGCCAGGAGACCCCTGAGCACTACCAGATGTGACTAATAATAATAATAATAAGTCAGAGAAAATTCCATTTTCACTTCACTGAACACACAAAAGGACAAAGGCCAGGGAAGGGGAGAAGTCAGAAGGCGACAGAAGTGAGCGAGTACTAGATTCAGGAGTCCAATCAGGGGAGGAACAACCAAGCCCTCAGCTGACCTACACAGAGCCAGACCAGACACGAGGCCTCAGAGGGAAAAAATAAGGTCAGCGGTTTCTTTCTTTCTTTCTTTTTTTGGGGGGTGGGGGGAAGAGGGTCACATCCAGCAGCTCTCAAGAGTTATTCCTGGCTCACTCAGAAATTGCTCTTGGCAGGCTCGGGGACCATATGGGATGCCAGGAATAGAACCAGGGTCTGTCCTGTATTGGCTGCATGGAAGACTGACGATCAGCTGCTATGCTATCTCTTTAGCAGGTCAGTAGTTTTATTTGCAAGAGAGGTTTAAAAAATAAAGTCTCGAGGGCCAGAGTGATAGCACATCAGTAGGGCATCTGCTTTCCCCACAGCTGACCCAGGTTCGATTCTGGGCATACCACTTGGTCCTCTGAGCCAGTCATGAGTGATTCCAGAGTGCAGAGCCAGGAGTAACCCTGTAGCACTGCCAGGTGTGGCCTACCACCCACCAAAAAATTAAGAAAATAAATTATGGGGCCAGGCGGTGGCACTAGAGGTAAGGTGCCTGCCTTGCCTGCGCTAGCCTTGGACGGAGCGCAGTTCGATCCCCCGGTGTCCCATATGGTCCCCAAGCCAGGAGCGACTTCTGAGCGCATAGCCAGGGGTAACCAACCCCTCAGCGTCACTGGGTATGGCCCAAAAATAAATAAATAAATAATTTAATGAAATTAAAATGGCAAGTCTCAAAACTGTCTTCTTGGGACCGGAGAGATAGCATGAAGGTAGGGTGTTTGCCTTGCAAGCAGAAGGAAGGTGGTTCAAATGCTGGCATCCCATATGGTCCCCCGAGCCTGCCAGGGGTGATATCTGAGCGCAGAGCCAGGAGGAACCCGAGCGCTGGCCAAGAAGAATAAAAGTCCTCTCTCTTACTAACTCACTGCTGAGGGTCACAAAAGAAAAGCAGCAATTATAAGAGCTGAAAAAGCTGGAAAGAGCACAGTGGGGAGGCGCTTGACTGGTACACAGCTGACCTGGGTTTATTCCTGCCTCCACATACAGCAAGCCCTGTGCACTGCCAAGTGTGACCCAAAAAACCAAAGGAACATAAAAAGAGTAAAATCAATGGGGATTCTAAACTGATTATAGTGAAAAAACAATGATGTAAAAAAGAATTATTATATATATATATAAATTTCTAGGTCACATATAGAGATGCTTGGCCTTACTCCAGGTTCTACACTCGGGAATCATTATAGTGGTGCTGGGGGGAAGAAGCACACCCATACAGGATGTCGGGAATTGAACCCAGATTGCGCACATGCAAGGTAAGCACCTTACAGCTATATTCTCTTTTCAGTCCCTCAACAGATTTTTATATACGCTTAGCCAATAACACTGAAGTAATCTTAACATCTCACAAGGGCACCAGTTACATAAATGTAAACGCTGGGACACAGGCCAACGATGTAAAGGCACTTTCCCTAACAGCCCAGAGGCCACCACTTACTTGATGAATTTTAAAAGCTGATCAGTTATCTTCTTAGCTGATCTTGCAATCACACTCCCCGGTTCATTGAATGTTCTGGCATTATGTTCTATGTATCTGACTTCCCAGACTAAGGCAGATAATCTCCTTCAAAAATAAAATCAGGGGAAAAAAAATAAAGCAGCAAACAAAAAGCTACAAGGCAAATCCAGTATTCCTATCTGTTAAATCACATAGCCTACTACAGTCAAAATAAAAAAATACACAAGTCGCCTTCTCAAGCCGTCGGTGCTGGCAAGATGGGATGCAGGTCTGGGGGGTGCAGAAGCAGCTCAGGGAGGCCAGGCCCTGTGTCCCAAGTGTAAAAGAACCCAAGTTCAATTCCCGACACTGCATAGCCTGGCAAGCGCTGTTTGTGAGGTGTGGCCCGGGTGGGCACTAGCACCTTTGGCCTAAACACCACAACACCGGTTGGAACAGCAGGGAAGGCATTTGCCTTGCACACGGTCGACCTAGGTTCGATCCTCAGCATCCCACAGAGCAGTAATTCCTGAGTGCAGAGCTAGGAGTAACCCAAGCACTACCATGTATGATGGCCCCCTACAAGTAAGCCTGTTCCATATAATGAGGCCAGAGAACTTGCTTTGCACATGGCAAATCAGATCAAACCATGGCACTCTAAATGGTCCCATCAATTGCCAGGTGTGGCCCAAAAACTAACCCCCCCTCAATTTTTTCTATTGAATCAAAACAGTAGTACAGTGGGTAGGGCACTTGCAGTTGACTCAGATTTGACACCCAAGCCCACCGGGAATAAGCTCCTGAGCATCACCAGTATGGGTTCCTGCAACCCCCAAAAATCGCATTGACAACAAAATTTCATTGTTATCAGTGCTTTGTAGGTAGAGGGGAGGGGAGGGGAGGCCTGAGTGGTGGCACAACAGTACGGTGTTTGCCTTGCATGTGGCTGTCCTAGGATGGATCTTGGTTCGATCCCCGGCGTCCCAAATGGTCCCCCAAGCAGGAACAACTGAGCAATTTTTGAGTGCAGAGCCAGGAGAAACCAGAGTGTCACCGGTGTGACCAAAAAACAAAAACAAGCAAAACAAACAAACAAAAAGAGGGAAGTCAAGTATCAGGCCCAGAGAAATACAGAAATGAAGGCATTTGTCTTCCATGTAGGTGACCTGACTGGGCTCAATCGCCATCCAGCACCACCAAGACGAGCCCAGAGCATGGCGAGTGATCCCTGATCAGAGCCAGCAGCAAGCCCTGAGGACCACCAGGCTTAGCCCAAACACCCCACCCCTAAAAAAGATGATTCCACAAAAATAATCTTTAATGGCCCAGTAGAAATATTAATAAAACAAATATAACGCTCAACTACATATATGATGATCACAAACGCTAACTACTTCCCAGTATTTGGCATGTGTGGGGCAAACACACCCACTCTGCACTCAGGGATCACTCCTGAGGACCCTATGGGATATCCGGGACTGTGCCTGGGTCAGCCAGGTACTGGGCAAATGCCCTCACTGCTGTGCCATGGCACCCACCCACCGGCCCTGGGTGCCATTTATTTTTTGTCACTGAAAAGCTGACCTGAACTTGCCTGTTCCCACCCTCCAGGACAGGACAAGGAAATAGCTAGAAGACAGAGAAACAGAACCCTTCACCCTCCCCCACCCCTACGGCTTTCCATCGTCCACTGTGGCATGCGACCAGACTCTGCTCTGCCCACCTGTAGAAGCGGTTGACGAGTCGCATGCGGATGGTGTAGAGGTCAGTCGGGTAGGCCACCACGGTGCAGTACTTTGGGTACGTGCTGAGGTCCACGGGGCCTGCAAACGCTGCCGCCATGTCTGCAAAACACAGCAGGAAGCAAGTCTGTCAACAGCCCTACTAGGAGCGAGCCCTAAGCATACAAATCACAACTGTCCCTAAGCACCAACTGTGTGGTCCCATCAACCAAGGAGGAAAAAAACCAAAGGCAACAAAAATTTAGGGGCT
>PVKC010041772.1:0-12078 GCA_004027635.1 Crocidura indochinensis
TTTTTTTTTTAAGTTTTTAGTTTTTGGGTCACACCCGGCAGCGCACATGGGTAACTCTTGGCTCTACAACTCAGAAATCGCTCCTGGCAGGCTCCTGGGATCATATGGGATGCCGGGATTTGAACCACCGACATTCTGCATGGAAGGCAAACGCTTTACCTCCATGCTATCTCTCCAGCCCCATAAATTGGCATCTTATTATTTATGCTAGCATACATAATAATGATCATTCTGGAGCTGGAGAGAGAATACAGCAAGGAAGGCACTTGTCTTGCATGTGATCGATACAGGTTTGATTCCTCGTGTCCCATATAATTAATTCCTCAATCTCTTCCAGGAGAGATCCTTGGGCACAAAGCCAAGAGTCAACCCTGAGTGCCCCTGGATGTGACCCCAAAACAAACAAAATTAAATAAATAATAGTCATTATATATTAATGAAATTAATATCCAGGTGAGATACTTGGATAAAAGAATAAAAGGAGGAGGAGTAATTCCCAGGATTAAATACTTTTGACATTAGTTGAATGATTTTCATCTTTTATCCAAACTCACAGACAAATCTCCTGGTACAATTCCACTAAGATTCCTACTTATCTGACTCATTACAATCTTGTCTGAAATTTTCTCTCCACTACCCATTCCAGCATGCAGTTCCTTCCAATTAAATAAGAATATCTGTTAGAGCACATTGATTTGCATTGGCTATTTAAGAAAAAATATGTTATGTCCAACAAAAGTCTTCTCCTCCTACCCAAAACCCGTAACGTGGTAAGATTCAGGGACTATTCACTGAATTATTTAGCCAAAAATAAATTAAATTTATTTTTAAATTTAAAATGAATTAAAAATCTTTTTTTGAGGGGGAAGTTACATCTGACAGTGCTCAGGGGTTACTCCTGGCTCTGTGCTCAGTTATCACCCCTGGCAAGCTCAGGGAACCATATGGGATGCTGGGATTTGAACCACCGTCCATTTTGTGTTGGTTGCATGCAAGGCAAACATCTTATTACAGTGCTATCTCTCCGGCCTCTGAATTAAAAATCTAAAATTTACTTAAATTTAAAAATCTTGGGGCCTGGGAGATAGCATGGAGGTAAAGCGTTTGCCTTTCATGCAAAAGGTCATCGGTTCGAATCCCGGTGCCCCATATGGTCCCCCGTGCCTGCCAGGAGCAATTTCTGAGCATGGAGCCAGGAATAACCCCTGAGCACTGCCGGGTGTGACCCAAAAACCCAAAAAAAAAAAAAAAATTTAAAAATCTTTGGTCTTTTTTGTTTGTTTGTTTATTTTTGGGTCACACCCAGTGATGCTCAGGGGTTACTCCTGGATTTTCGCTCAGAAATCGCTCCTATCTTGGAGGACCACATGGGACGCCGGAATTTGAACCACTGTTTGTCTTGGATCATCTGTGTGCAAGGCAAATGCCCTACTGCTGTGCTATTGCGCCAGCCCCAAGCTATTTATTTTTGTTGTTGTTGTTTGTTTGTTTGTTTTTGAGGGAGGCACACCAGGTGATGGTCAGGGGCTACTCCTGACTATGTACTCAGAAATCACTCCTGGCTTGGGGGACCATATGAGACACCGGAGGATTGAACGTCGGTCCGTCCTAGGTCAGCCACATGCAAGGCAAACGCCCTACCTATGCGCCACAGCTCTGGCCTAAATGTAAAAATCTTAAATTGATAATGAATTTTAAAACTAGGGAGAATACAAGAAAAGCATAGACTTGGGGAGAGTTTTGCTGTTGTTGACTGAGAGGAATTCTCAGTTGGTTGAATCAACCAACTGGCTCAGTCTAGAACTGAAATAGTGTCACTTGTGGTGTCAGGAACTCCCAGGACATCCCATTGGTTCTTGAGAGCATGTCTCAGGTCAAACCAGGCAGAGCACTTGTCCTGTGAGCTGTACTACTCCCTTTTCACAATGGCTTTGACTCAGGACTCAGGGTTTTTTCCTGGCTCTGCTCTTTGGTAGGCCCCGGGGGCCATATGGGGAGTGGAGATTGAACCTGGATCAGCTGCTGTGCAAGGCAGGGACGTTTCCCCATTGTATCATTTTTCTAACCCTCCACAAGGCATATGAAAAAATGTGCTCATGACCATTTATTACCAGGAAAATCAATCAAGAGGACACGGTAGGGGCTGGAGAGATAGCAAGGAGGAAAGGCATTTGCCTTGCATGCAGAAGGACGGTGGTTCGAATCCCAGCATCCAATATGGTCCCTGAGCCTGCCAGGAGCAATTTCTGAGTATAGAGCCAGGAGTAACCCCTAAGCACTGCCGGGTGTGACCCAAACACCAAAAAAAAACAAAAAAACAAAACAAAACAAAACAAAAAAAGACAACCAACCAAACAAACAAACAAAAAGAACCTTTTAAAAAAATATGAGGACATGGTAAATTACTTCACTTCAGTGGGAATACTCCAGTCAGAAGAGCCAGAAACAGTCTGTGATACACATAGGATGGAGCTGAAGCGTATGGTGTTAAGCACAGTAAGCAAAAGAACGCATACATATATGCTCAGGCAGGCACGGGGGACCATATGGGGCACCAGGATTCGAACCGATGACCTTTTGCATGAAAGGCAAACGCCTTACCTCCATGCTATTTCCCGGGCCCCATGAGCGCATATATTTTAAGTAGGGTTTATTTCACACTTCCTTCCCTTAGATCAGTTTAATATTTCTGGGAGTTTGCTCAGTTTTTTGGGGGGTTATTTTGAAGAGTTTTCTTCTTTAGTGGCAAAGGAATTGGGGGTTCCTCCTGGTGGTGCTGGAAGGATCTTGGGGTCAAACTCAGGCCTCCTACAGGCCTGGTGTGCTTAGCCCTTTGCGCCCTTTGTTCAGCCCCAAAGTCCCAAGTCCTATAGGGAGCAAACTTGGAGGCTCAGTATCATCTCCATGGTGCAACTTCAAATGACAGAGTAACCCCAAGGCCAGAGCAAGTAGTGAGAAAAAGAAAGAACTTCCAGGGTGCCTGGTAAATCTCTTTTGTTCGTTCTATGGAGAAATATTGCAGGTCAGGGAAGCCTTAAAGTAGTAGGTTTTCAGCTTTCATTCCTATTCTGAGGTTCCTTTCTAGCACTTTTATACAAAAGGATGCTGTTTTTCCTCCCAGGACTTTATTCACAAATCCAGGAGCCAGCGCTGAGAAACTCATGTTCTTTCTAGTCTTAAATGGCACTGCTGCCTATTGAAGGTGCATTTCAGAGGGTCTCAAGGTCAACTCAACCATGTTTGTTTTCGAGCAGTTCATGTTTCTCTCACAACCTGGAATGGGTGGACCTGAAGTCTATGACATTCAGCTCCGGCCACAGTGGGTGTGACCAACTGTCCCAGAGATGTGGGCAAACTGGAAAGTCAGGAAACTCATAGACACAAAAATGTTAATTGTCTTTTCAAAAGAATGAGATAATTTATCAAGGATTGTACCCTTCCTCTAAAATGGTGGCATTACAAAGGGCATTTTATGTATTCAGTAGAATTTTTTTGTTGTTGTTGTTTTTGTTTTTGGGTCATACCCAGCGGCACTCAGGGGTTAGTCCTGACTCTTCGCTCAGAAATCACTCCTGGCAGGCTTGGGGGACCATAAAGGATGCCAGAGATAGAACTGGCGTCTGTCCTGGGTCAGCTGCGTGCAAGCAAATGCCCTACCACTGTGCTACCACTCTGGCCCCTCAGTGGAATTATTAAAGTTACTTAGAGTGGGGGAATAGCTGACTCCCTGAGAGTACAAACTGGTTTAAGGATTTATTTTTTGTTTTTTTTTGGGGGGGGTGGGGACCACACCTGATGATTTTCAGGGCTTACTCCTGGCTCTGCACTCAAGGATCACTCCTGGTAGGCTCATGGACCAAAAGGGGTGCTGGGGATTGGACCCATATTGGCTGCATGAAAGGCAAGTGTCCTTTTTATTGTTCTATGGTTCTGGCCCAAGGACTTCTTTTTTGTTTTAGATCATTGTAGGGTCACCTCTGCTACTGCTGGGGCTAGCATTGGGCAGGCCTTGAGGGAATTGAACTCAGGACTTCATGTATGGAAGGCCCCTGTCCTACCTCTTGAAACATCTCCTGTCCCTCCCTAGCAATATTTTGTTTTGTTTTGGGGACACACGTGTTGATGCTCAAGGCTTACTCCTGGTCCTATAATCAGGGGTCACTCCTGATGATTCAGGGATTAAATGTGTTTGGCAAAGATGCTCCCTAACTATTGACCTATCACTCTGGCCCCGATATTATCCAGTCTACTGAACATGCTCGCAAAATAGTTTGACCTGTCTTAGCCACATCTCTTTCTCCTGACACCAGATGCCTGTGGACTTTGTTAAATTTCAAAAACTACTCATTCTCTTGACCCTGACCTTCTACTAAATTATTTTCCCATGCCTGCTCACATCACCTTCTATCTTCAGTTGAAAGATGACTTTGTCCAGGAAAATCTTTCAGAGTCATAGGACTTGAGTGATAGTGCAGTGAGGTAGAAACTTGACTTGCCCACAATCCATCACATCCCATAGCATCACCAGGAATAATTACTGAGCACTGAGCCAGGAGAAACCCCTAAGCATCACCAGGTATGGCCTCAAGACAAACAAATTCAAAAAGTTCTTACAGGACAAGCGCCTACCCAATTATCTTAGCCTTTCTTTGTCAGGCCTCTTCGTTCTCTTCCATTTAACCCACAACTGCCCATCTTGAGCTTTCTGACCCTGGAAGCAATATCTGTATTTCTGAGAATTGTAGGCCTAGAGACTTGAGACTCTCCTGTATCCTGCTGTAATCCTGTATGTCAGTAAATACTGTTAGAGTAAACATTGTTTGAAGCCATATCTCTTGTTATCACTGGTTATTCTTAGAATTCATCTCAATATTTTACCTCCACTTCACTCAAAAGAAAATGTATTGATTTTGTAAATTGATATCTCAGTTTTCTTTTGTGTTTATCAGTTTTTTGTTTGTTTGCTTACTTGTTTGTTTTGGAGCCAGACCTGAAGATGCTCAGACCTTTTCCTGGCTCTGCTATCAAGGGGACCATAAAGGGTGCTGGAATACTGGGTCAGCCTCATGCAAATCAAGCTCTTTAGCCACTTCACTCTCTCCAACTGCAATATCCCAGTTTTCAAGGTTCAGTTTCTCAAAGTCCTCTTCACTTGTGTTCTCTTCATTTTCTTTCTTTCTTTTTTTTTTATTTTTGGGCCACACCTGGTGACACTCAGGGGTAACTCCTGGCTATGTGCTCAGAAATCACTCCTGGCTTGGGGGACCATATGGGACACCAGGGGATTAAACCACGGTCCTTCCTAGATCAGACATGTATGATAATCAAGTATTTCTTTCTCACTCTTATCCTCTGTTCTGCAGAGTCTTCCCACATTCTTGTTAATGAACTGAAGGGTGGGCACTATTGGCAGTGTTTGATTGGACAATGCTTAAACTTGGAGGTGACCATGTTGATACCCAGTGGTGCCAAAGGGGCTAGGTGGTGCCAGGATTTAATCAAGAGGCCCACATATACAAGGTAAGCGCTCTATCATTTGAGCATTATCTCTTGTCCTCAAGAAAACAATTTAAGATAAGGCACATTGAATTTTGGGGCATAGCAACTCTAGATTAGCAATTGCCATAAGGAGGGTTCTAGAATGAACAGTTAAAACTGCCTCAGAAGCCCTGAGCCATAGTAGAGCAAGGAGAGCATTTACCTCAGATGTGACCAATCTGGTCTGATACTCAACATCCCATAGAGTTCCCAAGCACCACCAGTGCTGCACTGAGTGCAGAGCCAGGAGGAAGACCTGAGCACACCCAGGTGTGGTCTCCAAACTAAAACCAACTAAACAAACAAACAAAAAGACTCTGTCACAGACCTTACCTGGAATACTGAGGTTATTAGAGTTTCTCAGCCTTACCCGAAGCTGTACTATAGTGAAATAATTGGAAGTTTAGTCAACAGAGTTTGATGAAGACAGTTGTGGAGGAAGCCTGAGGGCAAACAGCCAGTCTCACACTAAAACATATTTTTTTAAAAGGAAGGATCAGGTGGTTATGGTGTACAGTGCTTACTGAGGCCAAGAATAGTTATAGAATTATTATATCCTTGTTTTTTAAGCAGTTTTGTTTTCTGGTTCATGATCATCTTTAGGGCCACCATTCTGAAAGAAGATGAAAAGCACAGGTCAAAATGAAAGGAAATTCAATGCACAAAAATCCTTCACTTTCTGAGAGGACAATAAGTCCCAAAATCACTAGAAAACTCTTACAAATCTAAGGATTAAAAACAGAGAGATTCGGAGGACAGAGAGATAATACAGTAGGTAGGCACTTGCCTTGCATGCAACTGCCCTGGGTTCAATCCCCAGTACCCCATATTTTTCCCCAAGACCACCAGGAGTGATCCCTGAGCTGAGAGCCAGAAGTAAATCCTGAGCACACTGGGCATGCCCCCCCCATACCAAAGAAAATAAACAGAAATCAATTGAGTACTAATTTCTATGCCCCAAATTCCATGGCATATAAGTGGAACATTAGGACTCAGAAAAAATACAATATAAGCATCAGTTAGCATATTTTCCCTATTGACAAATGGCAAAGTCCTTTCATTATTCCTAACTGTATAGTATTCCAATATGTGCAAATTCTACTTATGTTTTTGCACATCATCTTCCCAATTATCTTTCTTCTGGTTCACTGTGATCACACCTCCATGTCCAGATGCTAGCCCCACATCAGACAGAAATTCTGCTGTGCCGGGATCACAAAGAACCCTCCAGGATCATGCTTAAGATATATAGTAGTACCAGGGATCTTAGCTGTGACCTCATGCTTGCATAGAAGGTGTTCTTCAATTCCTCAGCTAGTCCTGGGGTCTTGTTATTGTTATTTGGGGCCACACCTGGCAATGCTCAGGGTTAATATATGCCTCGGGATCACCAGAAACCTATGTGACTATGGTAATGCCTAATGCTATGGCAGAGTGAAATAAAGAGGAGTGCAGGCAGTTTGCTAGACTGAGCAAGATGGCGCTGTCTCCTTGATAGTCTTTTGGGTGGCGGATCCTGAGTTCTTGTCTTTTTGTTTGTTTGTTTGTTTTGGTTTGGTGTGGTTTTTGCACCACCACTCTGGCTCCCTGAGTTCTGGTCTTAGCAGCGCCATATTTGCTGTTCATTGCAGTGATCCTCATAACAGCTGATCAGAGCCAAGATGAGGGAGGCAGCTAACTAATAAAGCAGTCAGGGTGCCTGCCTGCTAATGCACCCATCTGGATCCCATTCTTGCAGAACTTTATTCACACACACACACACACACACACACACACACACACACACACACACACACACACACACACACAGAATTTTATTCACACACATACGCAGAACTTTATTCACACACACACACACACACAGCTGGTTGAGAAATGCCAGCCCCCTACCCCCTCCTGATCACTGTTGAGGAGACCCCTCCCTCTGGAAAAAAGAAAAGAACAAAACAAATCAAAACAATCCTGGAGTTGTTTTCATTCTGGGGCCTTTTGTTTAACTATAATGTTTAGATTTCTGGTTTGGTTTGGTTTGGTTTGGTTTGGGGCCACACCCAGAGGAACTCAAGGTTTACTCCTGGCTCTGCACTCAGAAATTACTCCTAGAAGTGCTCAGAGAACCATATGGGATACCTGGGCTTGAACTCAGATTGGCTCCCAACTGTACTATTGCCCAGCCCCTAATAGATTTCTTAGAATTTTGTGAGAAGTGATTATGTATTTAGCCTTACCTGGCTTCTGGTAGCCTCATATTTCCTCTATGCTGCCTTCTTTTACAGATTGTTTTATTAGGAACCTAACTAAACCGAGTTTTCATTTCTTCCTTATTTTATTTGTTTTTCTGTTTGTTTTTGTTTGGGGGTAACACACAGCAATGCTCAGGGCTTACTCCTGGCTCTGCACTCAGGGATCACTCGTGGTGGGCTAGGGAGACCACATGGGATGTGGGATTGAACCTAGGTTGGCTACATGAAGGCAAGCACCCTCCTTTGCTGTCAAGCATCCTTTCCTACTATCTTGTCTTTCAGTTCTTGAGCTTACATCTCTTTAATTATTTTTGTGTATGTGGGAAGTGGCCTTCCCAGAATTTAGGTAAATTCTTTTTGTTTTAATTCGAGTCTTTTTTTAAATGTTGACTCATATCTTAGACATCTCTTTTCTATTTCATTCCTTCCTTGCAGAATTTTGACCTTCTCATTGAAGAGTATGAATTATTTTTCCTGGACTCTAAAAAATTCTTGTGGTTCAAAAGATTTCAGTAGTAAGCCTATTTTCATTGCTAGGAGGCAACTTTTCAATGAAAGTGGCATTAATCTTCATACTATGATCATCCTGCCCTGTATTTTGCTTTTCTAAATAAAACAATATAGGACTTGTGGGTAGGTTTGGCCCATTTAATTTCATTTTTGGTAGAAACGCATTTATACTTTCAATAGGCCCCATTCAAATTCTATGACATAAGAGTTTCCAATGAGGAGATTCAAAAATAATGACTCAACCTTTCTTTTCAAAAGTTTGTATGCTATGTGGGACATGAAAATATACACGTAGGGGCCTGGAGAGATAGCACAGCGGCGTTTGCCTTGCAAACAGCCGATCCAGGACCAAAGGTGGTTGGTTCGAATCCCGGTGTCCCATATGGTCCCCCATGCCTGCCAGGAGCTATTTCTGAGCAGATAGCCAGGAGTAACCCCTGAGCACCACCGGGTGTGGCCTAAAAACCAAAAAAAAAGAAAAAAGAAAAAGAAAAAGAAAAAGAAAAGAAAATACACACGTAAAAGACAGAGCAATGAGAATAATAATAAAAAGGTAATCAAGATTTTTTATTTAAAAATTTAGTTTTTAGGGACTAGAGCAGGGGGTCCTCAAACTTTTAAAACAGGGGGCCAATTCACTGTCCCTTAGATCGTTGGAGGCTGGACTATGGTAAAAACAAAAACTACGAACAAATTCCTATGCACACTGCATATATCTTATTTTGAAGTGAAGAAACAAAATGGGAACAAATACAGTATGTGGCCTGAGGGCCGTAGTTTGAAGACCACTGGACTAGAGCAATAGTATAACAGGTAAGGTGTTTGCCTTGCACGTGGCCAACCCAGGTTTGATCCTCAGCATTTCATAAGGTCCCCTGAGCTTCTCCAGAAGTAATTTCTGAACACAGAGCCAGGAGTAACCCCAGATCAATGTCAGGAGTGGCTCAAAAAAAATTTCATTTTTTAAATTTTTGGCCAATTGTGCTCAGCGCCAGGAATCAAACCTGGCTACATACAAGGCAAGCTCCCTACTTGCACCAGCCCAGTTATTTATATTTTTAGTATTTCATGGGGTATATTCAGTACTTCTGGGAACCAAGGTACCAGGAATCAAACAAATAAAAATATAAAAACATTTTATTTATAACTTGTAATATTTTCTTATAATGTATAACACAATAAATAGTAAAATACAATAAAATATGTGCTCGCTTCGGCAGCACATATACTAAAATTGGAATGATACAGGGAAGATTAGTATGGCCCCTGCGCAAGGATGACACGCAAATTCGTGAAGCGTTCCATATTTAAAAAAAAATAAAAAGAAAAAGAAAAGAAAAGAAAATCAAAAGAGTCCCACATGACAAGTGTGTCTTCACATACATGTCCGTGGAGCTCTGCCACCTTTACGAGACCCCCTTTAGGAGGTCACACACGGTGATCCTCGGAGGTTACTCTTGGCTATGCACTCAGAAATCGCTCCTGGCTTGGGGGACCATATGGGACACCAGAGAATCGAACCGTGGTCCGTCCTGGGTCAGCCATGTGCAAAGCAAACACCCTACCTCCTTGACCTAAACTACCCATCATCACCTACAAATTACCTATGAGAAAACAAAATTTAAAAGTTAATTGGGATAGGAGAGACAGCACAGGATAGATGGCACTTGCCTTGCATTTGACTGACCCTGATTTCATTAGAACACTCTGAGACCCATGATTGCTGTTTCTGTCTCCAGGGTTCGAGAGATATAGTAATGTCGAAAGATCCTCAGCACTGGAAGGAGAGAATATCTCAGAGGAAGTGGGAGCTGGTAGAGGATTTTATGTTCGGAAATAACAAGATCAAATCATGATATAAGACAGATTTACTAGGGATCAGAGCGATAGGACAGTGGGAAAGGCACTTGATTGCCTTACACATGGCCAATCCTGAAAGATCCTGAGTGCAGAGCCAGAAGTCAGCCTGTAGCACAACCAGGTGTGGTTAAAAAAATCAAAACAAAACAAAACAACAACAACAAAAATACAGACTACTGGGGTCGGGAAGGTGGCACTAGAGGTAAGGTGTCTGCCTTGCAAGCGCTACCATAGGACGGACCGTGGTTCGATTCCCCGGTGTCCCATATGGTCCCCCCAAGCTAGGAGTGATTTCTGAGCACGTAGCCAGGAGTAACTCCTGAGCATCAGTCAAAAGGGTGTGGCCCAAAAACCAAAAAAAAAAAAAAAAAAAAAAAAAAGACTTACTAAAAAGAGAGAGAGAGCCCTTGCCTTGCACGGGGCTCTGTTTTACCCAGCTTTGTTACCTGGTACCCCATATGGTCCCTTGAGCCCTGCCAGGATGATCCCAGTGTACAAAACCAGGAGTAAGTTCTGAGAACAGCTGGAAGGTGCCCTAAAACAAAACAACCTGAAAGAAATTAGTGGAGGGGCTGAAGTGGTGGTCCAGCGGTAGGGCGTTGTTTGCCTTGCATATGGCTGACCTAGGACGGGCGATCCCCCAAGCCAGGAGCGATTTCTGATAGCAGAGCCAGGAGTAACTAACCCCTGAGCGTCACTGAGTGTGGCCCAAAAACCAAAACAGTGGATAACAGTGGCTAATTAGGTTGGATCCCTGGTCCTTATATGTCCCCTAACACCCACTAGGAGTAATCCCTGAGTAGTCAGTTCAGAGTAAACCAGTGAAACAACCTAAAAGAAATGAGTGGAGAAAGAGACCTATTTGGGGCAGGGGGCCAGGGGAGAAGAGTGTGTGTCAAAATTCTATTTTCTGTCTTTCCGTACACAAGCTACCTGAAACTCAGTGAAGCACAGACAGACTAGAAAATCTGCTGGGAACTAGGGAATGAGGGAGGTGGGCAGTTGATGGGATTGGGAGGTTGTTTAGGGCCAGCGGTGAAGTTCACAGGCCAGTGCGGCTGAATGAGTTTATCACCTGCAGCCCGAAGCACAAAGCACTCAGGAAGGCAGGAAGGGCAGCTCATTACTTAAACTACTTAATGGCTCTGACCAGCCCCAACCAACTGGGACTGAAGAGCCCTTTTGCTTGTAGCATTATTCTGCCTTCGAGGGCCTAAGCTGGCTGCATCCAGCACCAGTGGGGACAATGAACAACTCCAGAGCCTTGACTGAATGAAGATGAATGCTCTAGTGCTGGCCTTAGCCCCACTCTCTCCCCCAACTCCAGCAGATCCATGGTCCATTCTGGGCATCCTGAGCTCATTAGGAGTGATTCCTGAGCACAAAGCCAGGAGTCAGCCCTGTATAGTAAAGATGAATGTTACCAGGGCCCGAGAGATTAAGATAGTACAGTGGGGAGGGGCACTTGCCTTGCATGCAGGTTTGATCCCCAGCATCCCATATGGTCCCCAACCCTTGTTAGAAGTGATTCCTGAGTGCAGAACCCTGAGCACCATTGGTTGTAGCTCAAAAACTAAAATAAGGAAGAGAACATATTGTCCAGAGTGCTGTGTCCTGAGGACTGTAGGTGGAAGCAGGAACAACCTTGGGTGCCCTTGGAAAGACTGCAAAAGGCCTCCACACAGAGCTCATTAGGTACCTGAAAGCCTGTTCAGTCTTTTCAAATTGATAGTTAAAGAGTAACAAGGGGCTTTTTTGCCTTTCCCAAGGGAGTGATTAAGTAGCTGTATCCTGTTATGGCCCCTCTCCCGGGGTTCCACAGTTTTGAAAGTGGAACCCATTTGCCCCCCAATAAGCCAGCCAACAGTTCTAAAAAACTTGACTTGAGAGTTTCCAGTACATTTTATTTTACTTTACTTTATTAGAG
>PVKC010041773.1:0-12087 GCA_004027635.1 Crocidura indochinensis
CACCTTACCTCCAGCGCCACCTCCCGGCCCCCAACTTCATAAATTTTTCATCTCAGAACTCTAAGCTTACCTTTAGAAAAACAAGAAGTTATGGAATAATGAACATTCAATTTATTATTTTTGTTGAAGAGCATTACACAGTAAAAGCCATCTTCAATAATTGCCAAAAGAAATTAAAATACTAGTAAATAATAAGAAAGCATTATTAGTTCAACCAAATTATAAGTACTGCACTATTTTATATTATAATTTCTGTTTAAATATAAATTATTTTTGAGAATTGCTAAAAAAGTATTACTATTAACAGGAGTTGTATATTTATTTTCTTTATTATTATTATTATCATTATTATTATTATTATGTTTTTTGGTTTTAGGGCCTCACCCTGTGGTGCTCAGGGGTTACTCTTGGCTCTGTGCTCAGAAATTGCTCCTGGCAGGTTCAGGGGACCAGATGGAATGTTGGAATTGAACGGTGGTACATCCTAGGTTAGTGCATGTAAGGCAAGCACCCTACTGCTTGTGCCACTGCTCCAGCCCTGTAAAACATGGTCTTTAAATAAGTTAATTTATATATAAAATAGTACCAAAAAAACATATAGATAAAAGATATTTACATGATTAAGAACAATTAATATGCTGCTTCAAAGGTTTTACAACTGCCTAATAATATTACAAGACCAGCCTCCATGCTCTGACCCTTCTAAGATTAAAATTTTTTAAGTTCAAACTGTATATACCAAAGAATTATTAATAAAATCTTGTTTGAATATCTCTCCTCTAAAAAATGTCTTTATTTCACTTTCTCCTTTTTGTTACTAATTTATAATACACACAATCTAAAAACTACCCATTATAATTATACAGTTTGTCTGCTGGAGGGATAGTGCAGGCGTTAAGGTGCATGGCTTTCATTTATCAACCCTAGTTTTAATTGCCAACACTACATATAGCTAGTTAAGTATAAAACACGTAATAAATCTGAACACCCAGATGGGGTGTGGTCCAACCCTCTATACAAGAAACTGTTCTTTAAAAAAATGTTTGTGGGGCCCGGGAGATAGCATGGAGGTAAATCATTTGCCTTTCATGCAAAAGGTCATCGGTTCGAATCCCGGTGCCCCATATGGTCCCCCGTGCCTGCCAGGAGCAATTTCTGAGCATGGAGCCAGGAGTAACCCCTGAGCACTGCCGGGTGTGACCCAAAAAACCAAAAAAAAAAATGTTTGCATTGTCATCTTTCTTTCGATATATTTATACTGTTTACAGGTATAACTACTAATTTTATAACAATATTCATTAGACCACATCCATTACATTTATTCTCAAATTTTACCTCCTCTCACCACTAAATAACCACTAACTTATTTTCCGACTAAATAGTTTGGCTTTTTAAAATAATTTTTCAATAAATTGATTCACTGGGGTTGAAGAGATAGCATGGAGGTAAGGCATTAGCCTTTCATGCAGAAGGATGGTGGTTCAAATCCCAGCATCCCATATGGTTCCTTGAGCCTGCAGGGGCTATTTCTGAGCCTAGAACCAGGAGCAACCCCTGAGCTCTGTCTGGTGTAATCCCAAAAATAAAATAAAAATTAAAAAATTGAATTGCAAGTAACTAAATAAATGAAAGAATCCTTAAACATAAGAAAATGATAATTATAAAATAAAAACATATGCCATCACAGTATAAATATGTTTCTATGGAAATGTAATATATAACTTCTCACTGAAATAACTATCTCCTGACTCAGGTTAAGCAACCAGTGTAAGTTACAAAATCTGTAGGTTAAACAGGATATATTCTAAAGTTCATACATTTTACAAAAATGATCTATGTTTAGATTTATCTGCAGCTTACTTCTGGTACTATAGACATCTATTAGCAAAAGTTGTTCAGGGATGCACATTGGAGAGGATGCATTTGTTGTGTTTGGATGTTGAGTTTCAGAGATAGCTCAGGAAAAAGTGAGTTTGGAGTTTAGTCTTAAATTCATGTCTGCTAAAAGAATTTCTCTGAGAACTAGATTTAATGTGGTTAATTAAATAACTATTAAAAGCATCAAACAAAATTATTTTTGTATCAAATGCAAGTTTTTAAGTGTTAAAATAATATAACTGGGAAACAAAAAATGAGCAAAGGTTGTATGTTTTATATTTGTTATGTGGCAAAATAGTTTTATTTTGGTAACATGGGAAAAAGAGAGTTTCATAAATATGTAAAATATATTTTTCAAAAGAGAATTGTTTAACTGTTACAAGTTAAAGAGGTTTAGGAAATTTTTATTTATTTATTTATTTATTTATTTATTTATTTATTTATTTATTTATTTATATTTTTTTGGTTTTTGGGTCACACCCGGCAGTGCTCAGGGGTTACTCCTGGCTCCATGCTCAGAAATTGCTCCTGGCAGGCAATTACCTCCATGCTATCTCCCGGGCCCTGGAAAATTTTGATGAAGTATGTTACTAATAATTTTTGGAATATGTGTATTTCATCTTTATACTTTTAATTTCAAACAATTTATTTGAGTTTGTTTGTTTTTAATCCAACTGACTGTTCTCAGGGATTATACCTAACTCTGCTTGCACAATCACTCCAGGCAGTGTTTAGAGATTGTATGTAGTACCAGGGATCAACTATGGGTCAATTGTCAATTGCATGCAAGTCAAGCAACTAAGCATTTGTTGCACTCTCCCAAGAATCAATTTAATTTAATCAGAAATATACAACTCTTTGAGTCCAGATTTATACCACAGTGAGTAGTGTGCTTGCCTTGCATGCTATTAATCTGGGATTTACCTGGGTCCATCCCTGGCATCCCATATAGTACCCGAGTCTGCCAGAAGCAATTTCTGAGGGCAGAGTCAAGAGTAAATCCTGAATGCTCATTTGTGTAGCCATAAAACAAACCAAAACAAAAAAGAAAGAGAAAAGAATAAACAAGAAATATACAGCTTCTGGGAGAGATAGCACAGCCGAAGGGCATTTGCAGGAGTGATTTTTGAGCACATAGCCAGGAGTAACCCCTGAACATCGCAGGGTGTGCCCCCCCAAAAAAGACCATGCTTTACATAGATGATCATAATATAGTTTCCAGGTAAAAGGGAGAAAAACTATTACAAAAAATAGATAAAGGAAGGAAGAGAGAAGGAAGCTAAGAAAGAAAAGAAAGAAAGAAAGAAAGAAAGAAAGAAAGAAAGAAAGAAAGAAAGAAAGAAAGAAAGAAAGAAAGAAAGAAATAGAAAGAAAGAGAGAGAAAGAGAGAAAGAAGAAAGAGAGAAAGAAAGAGAGAGAGAAAGAGAAAGAGAGAAAGAGAAAGAAGAAAGAGTGAAAGAAAGAAAGAGAGAGAAAGAAAGAAAGAAAGAAAGAGAAAGAAAGAGAGAGAGAGAAAGAGAGAAAGAAGAAAAAGAAAGAAAGAAAGAGAGAGAAAGAAAGAGAAAGAGAAAGAGAAAGAAGAAAGTGAAAGAAAGAGAGAAAGAAAGAAAGAAAGAAAGAAAGAAAGAAAGAAAGAAAGAAAGAAAGAAAGAAAGAAAGAAAGAAAGAAGAAAGAAAGAAAGAAAGAAAAGGAGAGAGAGAAAGAAAGAGAGAAAGAAAGAGAGAGAGAGAAAGAAAGAGAGAGAGAAAGAAAGGAGAGAGAGAAAGAGAGAAAAAGAAAGAGAAAGAAAGAAGGAAAGAAAAAGAGAGAGAGAAAGAAAGAAAGAAAGAAGAAAGAAAGAAAAAAGAAAGAGAGAAAGAAAGAGAGAAAGAAGAAAGAGAGAAAGAAAGAAAGAAAGAGAAAGAAAGAAAGAAAGAAAGAAAGAAAGAAAGAAAGAAAGAAAGAAAGAAAGAAAGAAAGAAAGAAAGAAAGAAAGAAAGAAAGAAAGAAAGAAACGAAAGAGCAACAGAAAATTTGTGAAGACTATTGCATCTCCAATGAGTCATTGTTAGATTTACTAAACTCTCTCTAGTTTGTTAATGAGTCTATGTTTGTTTGTGTCGAAACATTAGGTAGTTTCAAATACATAATACACTTTAGCATCTAAATTGGTGTGTTCATACTGGTATAAAAGTATTAAAAAATAGAAATTGTGTAATTCAGGAAATCCAAGCTCTATTGCTAGTACTGCGGCTTTTGTGGGGCGTGTTTTCGGCTGCCAGACAATCCAGAAGTACAAAAGGCGGGGATAGTTTCCAAAAAAAGTTTGACAATGTCAATCCAAATACCTACATACCTGAAGTTTTGGTCAGATTGGTGTTTCTGCAGAGTCCTATGTGAGTCCTGAAGCTATTCTATTGATGAAATGATGGCGAGTCATAGATGCAGCAAGCATGGCGCTGGCATTGCTAGGCTTGGGTCTAGCCTGTGCCCTCTCCTTCCAACTTTCAGGTTATTTTGTTTGTTTGATTGAGCTATTAATTTTTGTTTGTTTGTTTTTTCGGCCACACCCGGTGACTCTCAGGGGTTACTTCTGGCTATGTGCTCAGAAATCGCTCCTGGCTTGAGGGACCAGATGAGACGCCAGGAGATCGAACCACAGTTTGTCTAGGCTAGCACGCACAAGGCCTTACAGCTGTTTCCACCGCTTCAGCCTCAGCTTTCAGTTTTCTAGCTGGTGTACCAATGATTTTTCAGAGTGGTTTACATTTCTTTCGAGAATAGATAGAGTCTATGGAGCTATAGGTATAGACATGGACACTCAAATTCTTTTATTTTTATTTATTTGTTTATTAATTTATTTATTGTTTTTTTCTCGGCAGAGCTCAGAGGTTACTCCTGGATCTATGTTCAGAAATCGCCCCTGGCAGGCTCGGGGGACCATATGGGATGCTGGGATTCGAACCACCGTCCTTCTGCATGAAAGGCAAACGCCTTACCTCCATACTATCTCTCAGGTCCCAATTCTTTTATTTTTAAATAAAAAAACATTTTATAGCTTGAATACTCTTGAATGTAATAATGTATAGCTCAAAATATGTGACACTATATTTCCTTATTATTTATATAAAAGGAATTCACTAGAAAATTCAAAATTCCTAACTAGAAAAATAATTTTTTCTCACTTTCTGAGTATTTATTCATCCCAACAATTTGGAATATAACATTCACAGTACAGTGTTATATTTGGGCATTTTAATCCTACAATAGGACTCCTTATACCAATGTTTTAATTAAATCAAGTTCAATTAAAATTTTCAACTCCTTGTTTTATACTATCTTGATATTTTGATTCTCTTTTTTTTCTACAGAAGGTAATGAGCCATATTCTTCTTCAGCTTTTTTGTAAACCAGTTGTTCTTAATGTGGAGTGGGAAGCACAGGAAGCCTGCTATCCCAAAGTGAAGTTGAAATTATCTGGGTATATATTTTTGGTTGTCACCATTAGGGTCGGGAAGCTATTAATGTCATATAATGGGTCAACTCCAGAGATGTTACTAAATATCCTACAATGCCCTGGATAGCATTCAAAGCTATAACAACAAAATTCAAGCTTAGAAAATTACTGTCGAAAGTGATGGTTTCCATAAACCCTCTTACCATGCCTCAAAGGTAACATTGTAAAAACTGCAGAATGCTTAAGTATGCTAAATATTAGGAAATTTGTTAATATGATTTTATTTCCTTTCAAGTAAAATACATTTAGATCAGAATTAGTCATCTTTCTCAAACCCCTAACATGTAAGTCTAATCATAAACAGTTAAGTAATCTGAAACAAACACTAACTTGATAAGTGAATTAATGCATTAAGGCAAGCTTATGCAGTGCTTCTGCTTTGACACTTTTTAACATTTCTCCTCCTTTCTAATATTTAGATTGAAAGCAGATTTCTCATTCTTATTCCACTCATTACTTAACAGGAACACAGAGGTCATCGTAAATAAAGCAGTATGAGTTAATGAGAACAGCTTTAGCCAAAGAAGAGGTATTTCTCCAAGTACACGAAGTGCTTCACATATATTAAGAAGCCCCTGCTGAATCGATTTAATAATGTTGGGATTTACACAATTATTACAGAACCTTCATTATTCACCCAGTCTGCGCATACCACGGCACAAATGAACATCTCAGTCTGGTGGTATTAACGTTGCCATTTTCTCACCCATTCCCAGACCATCTGCTCCATTCTGATCACTCACTGCTTTAACATTTAACAGTTACCCAACTGCAACTTAGCAGATTTGTGTACTTTTGAAAACAGCTGGTTTAATAACTGCTTCAGAGCTTTTGTATAAAGAATTTATTTTGCAGTGCTTTATAATAGTCTTTTTTTATTGGTACCTCTGAGAAAAGAGTATTACACTTGTTCCATTTATGAATCTGCTATCACTAGTAGTAATTCTTGTCACATTTTGAAACATATTTTCAGTGTTTATAGCATAATAATATAAAAGTCTTTATTACTCTCCAAGGTATTTTTGCTGTTTTTTTAAACAAAATTCAAGTAGAGAAAATTTCTGTAGAAAGCATGGAATAAATAGTCTAGTCTCTGAGGACTAGAATGAAACCTTTTGCATGAAAAATTTTAGAATGGCACGACAGTATAAATTTTAGTTGTTTCAGAGTTTGTATAGGTCTCCTATGTTTTATTTCTGTTTACAGATTATAAATAAACAGAATTCAGAATAAATGCAATTTATTTTTAATTCGTTGATGCTTCTTTCCTCCCTTTGTTAAAGAAATTTTAGAAGAGAAATATGATTTCAATATTCTAGACCTCTGAGCAGATATTTCCTACTGAAAGTTTATTAATTAGTAGAGCATGTGGTCACTACTGATATCAGTAATGTCTTACTGAGAATTTTGGGTGTTGGCATAGTTCTTTTTCTTTCCATGTATATTCACCTTATGAAAATTTGTTGTGTTATATTTTCTTTCTTTTTTATGTTATATTATCTCAATTCTATCGCCAGAAAAATATTGCATACTAATAGACCCTTAAAACTCTTCTATGTGATACAGAGCTTAAACTTGACCAGGCTATAATATGAATTCAATATCTATGATACTTCATTGTATGTGTTGCATTTTGCAATGCAAAATTATTTGCAGATCTTATGTTAGTATTTTATTTCACTACCTCTAGGTTTTCACTGATTCTCTATTGTTAGGGATCAAAGATTGTGGTTATTAATTACACGATCTAAAATATAGGATTAAAGAGGAGAGAACAAGAAAATCACAGGTATTTGCAGAATTCTAAATTAGCATTCATCAAAAGAGTGACCTGAGCAAGAAAGAATACAATAGGTAGGGTGTTTGACAATTTGGGTTTGACAATTTCTCAAGAATGAAATCTGAGTGCAGAGCCCAACGTAAGACCTAAGCATCATTGACATGTTCTATGCTCCTTTCCTCTACTCCACTGCCATAAACAAAAATAGTATTCAAACAAGAGTTTGAAAGAAAAACAGTCTGAATATATGTAGGAACAAAATTATAAGAAACAAAGAGTTGTCAGCAGTCAGGTCTCAGTTTTAATAACACTTGCTTGACCACCTAGACTTAACAAGTCAAAACTCAGCAAATTAATTAAAGTACAAAGAAGGTCTTACTTTAGTAATAAAGAGTAATTGAACTTAGATTAACTAATTGGCTGAAACCAAGTGCCACAGTGTATCTATGTTTTAATCAACAATTTTTGAATCTCTAGAGAAAGTTGTATGTGTATCATACAAATACCAATCAGACTACGTTGCCTAGTACCTAAAAAGATAGCATTAAAATTTAGTACATAAAATAATAATAAAAATATCATTGAAGCTCATTTAGTTTTTGGGTCACACCCGGCAGTGCTCAGGGGTTACTCCTGGCTCCATGCTCAGAAATTGCTCCTGGCAGGCACGGGGGACCATATGAGGCACCGGGATTCGAACCGATGATCTTTTGCATGAAAGGCAAACGACTTACCTCCATGCTATCTCCCGGGCCCCTGAAGCTCATTTAGAAGTAACATAATATTAGCATTATGAGAAAAGGAATGCTACATATTGTCAAAAAATATTAGGAAAACTTAAATTCAACTTTTAAATATAAAAGAAAAATCCCTGAGCTACAAACTAAATTGGAAGATATATTCATATCTTACAATTTTTTAATCAGCAACATAACTTTTTAAGTATGTATATTTTTAATATGTAAAATCATAGTCAATTAATACCAACCAACAATTGGAATACTGAAATATATAAAAAGAAATATAAAAAGCATTTTAATTTGTTATTGCAAAATTTTAAAATATAAAACTCATAAACTATACAGAAAAGTGACTCAAAAAACTCTAAACAAGAAACATGAAGAATATTTTATTAAGATATATCATAATCTCACTACCAAGAGCAAGCTTGAATATAAAAATTTTACAGCAAACTAAAAACAAAATAAGAACTATAAATTTGTAAACAGAAATAATGCCATGCAAGTAAAAATATCAGGTAGAGGGGCCGGGCGGTGGGCGCTGGAAGCAAGGTGCCTGCGCTAACCTAGGACGGACCGCGGTTCGATCCCCCGGTTCCCCATATGGTCCCCCGTGCCAGCCAGGAGCGACTTCTGAGCGCATAGCCAGGAGTAACCCCTGAGCATCACCGGGTGTGGCTCAAAAATACCAAAAAAAAAAAAAAAAAAAACAGGTAGTGAAAATAGTAAAAATAATGAAAGATATAAGCCTGTCAATCTCAAATTTTATTACCAGCAAAGTATCTTTCTAAAGAGAACATGAAGCAATGAGACTTTTAGACATAAAAATCTGAATTGTTGACAAAATATTCTATACTACCAGAATGATTAAAAAATATTCACTAGGGATAAAGCAAATGATATTATGCTAAAATGGGCCTATTAAAAATTTAAATGCATTCTAAGTTCCTATGTATAATAAATATATAAGGTATGTTTTATATACTCTCATATTTAATTATTTCATTGTTCAAATAAAAATGCAAAAGTATAATATATGAAATCTATAGAATCAAATTTACAAAAAAAAAAGTTTAGCTATGTGAAATCTTCACGCATATAATAACTCCAGTAATGAGAAATACCTGCAATAAAATGGCACTATGAAAATATCTGTCGTGAAAACTAATGGAAACAAAAACAGAAAAATAAAAAAGGAAACAAAAATGGGATTACTATAAACCAAGAAATAAAAAAGCCACAAACTGGAAGAATATATTTAAAAAATAAAATGTACAAAAAGTTAATATATTCACATTAATAAACTTGTAAAACTTAACCACCTAGAATAGATTATTTGTATAACTTGAGATATAGTACAGGACTATAGAAATAGTACAAGGTCCTTGTCTTGCATGTGTCTGACCCCATTTTAATACTCAGAAACCTCAGGAATGTGTCTATGTAGAGAGTCAGGTACCATGGTAGTGTGTACCAATAAAGGAAATGAGAAAGAGAATATATAATTCAGAAGATTCAAGTAGTTGTATTTAATCAAATACTATCATAAAATGAAAAGTAACAAAATGGTTTTCAATATAATTGAATATTAAGTAAATATATACTTAAAACCACAAGATCTTACAAGACCAAAATATAGCATTTTGACGATTAGCAAACCAGGAATTCTAAGGGTTGAGATGAGGAGTACATGATAAAACACAGAGATATAAGAAAATATAGATCACTCCAATTAGAAGGTAATGGGTCATTCATAAAAGGTTTTCTCAGTAGTCACAGGCAAATTGATCTTTTCACCTGCCACCAAAATATTAAAACCTTATATAAAGTGAACAGATTTCAATCATGTGTATATTCAGGGGTGGCGAACAGGATTTTTACCCTCACTCAAAATGTCAAAGTGCAATATGTGCTTAATATATTAGTGTTAAAATTAGATGCTTTTGTGTGAGTATTTGTCTGTTTTGGCAGGTCACTGCGTGGTGTGGCTCTCTGACTCTCACAGTCTAAAATTTTGGCTCTTTGTGTCAAACTTGTTCGCCATCTCTGGTATAGTTCAAGTGATTCAATAACTTTTCTTTCAAAAATTTGTTCTTGCCAGGAGCCTGGCATAACCCCTGAGCACCCCCAAACAAACAAAAAAACAGACAAAAAAATTCTCTGTACCAACATGTGACAAATAATGGAGAAGTTAAAGAGGAACTGTAACTCTGCTATATAAAATAAAAGAAATGCAAAATGGAATGTTTTACAATGCCAGTTGTTTAAATTAAAGATTCATTAGCGGGGCCCTGGAGATAGCATGGAGGTAAGGTGTTTACCTTTCATGCAAAAGGTCATCGGTTCGAATCCCGGTGCCCCATATGGTCCCCCGTGCCTGCCAGGAGCAATTTCTGAGCATGGAGCCAGGAGTAACCCCTGAGCACTGCCGGGTGTGACCAAAAAAAAAAAAAAAAGATTCATTAGCATACAATCTGGTTATATTATCCAGTGAAAGAAACAAAATACACATGTTGTGTAGATATGGTTCAAAAAGTCTAGTTTACATGTGTGTGGCATGTATTCAATCCTCAATGCCACATCATCCTTCCTCTATCTAAATTCAATCCCTGGCACCACATCTTTACTCCAAGAACTGCCAAGTGTGACCATGAGGCTTTCCAAGCAATAGAACAATTATTGCTTATAGTCCTTTTTCCTTATTAAAAACAACAAGAAATAACAGGAAAGACTTCACAGAATTTCACAGAAGCTTTATTTTAAATGTTCCTAAAGTTTGAATGAGAAGCAACACTGATACACAAAAATATGTAAGTAGACACATTATGGCATATTTATTCAATGAAAAGATATTCAATATAAGACTAAATTTGGTGTCAGAGAGATAGTATAGCAGGTAGGGTACTTACCTTTTACATATCTAAAAGGGGTTAATCCTTGGTACCTCATATGGTTCCTGAACAGTGTCAGGAGTAAACTCTAAATACTGCAGCTGTTGCAGCCCCCAAATAAACAAAATATATAACTGTCTTCTATAACCATTAGGTCACAACATTTAGGCTTTTCAAGATGTTGGGTGAAAGAGACCAGGGAAAAAGAAACAAATTCTGTAGCACCCCATAAAACTTTAAAGTTTAAAAAATTATTTCATATTAACTAATTACCTAGTACTTGCCTGGAATGCATATTATTCCAAAACAAAGGAAGAGAGGAGCTAAAGGGAGATAAAACTAAACTTTTAAGAGTGTGGGCATGGTCTTTATTTTGATTCTAGGAATAATTTCTCAAGTTTTGTATATATATAATGAAATGCCCCTCATTGTAAATTTTAAATATATTCAATTGAATGTACATCAATATATATGATAAAGTTTTTTCTTTTTTTTTTCTTTTTTTTTTTCTTTTTTGGTTTTTGGGCCACACCCAGTGACGCTCAGGGGTTACTCCTGGCTATGCGCTCAGAAGTTAGAAGTTACTCCTGGCAGGCACGGGGGACCATATGGGAACCGGGGGATCGAACCATGGTCCATCCTAGGCTAGCGCAGGCAAGGCAGCATGCACCTTACCTCCAGCGCCACCGCCCGGCTCCCGATAAAGTTTTTTCTAATGTGAATTTTAGGTGCTCTTGTTATCTTGTTTTGCTTAAAGATAAAATACTCAAAAATTCTCTTACAACTAGTATTAAAATGTAATACAGATTTGTAAAATAATGATAATCATAATAAAACAGTTCAAAGAAATTTGTGTAACTTTAGAAAAATGACTATTTATATTTATTGAAGATGATTTATTTGAAATTTGACTGTTTTTATTAATATCTCTTTTATTAATTCTTCTCTGCTCTACATGGGCTACCGTAAAGCATTGTTATGCTCTCAGAAACATTAGTATTCAGTATCCTTCAGAAGAATTCAATCAGTTAAATAGACTAAACCTTGCATTTATGGGTCCACAGAGTGACGATTCGTAGTGGTTTTTAAAGACTTCTTCTCCCACACAGCCATCAATCAAAGTGACAGTCTTCTTTAGATTAACTTTGGATTCTCTAGCACAAATTAATTAATCTGTCCACTACTTCCTATCTCACTGTTTCAATCAGCCAACAAATAAAGCCAATCAAGATTTCAATTCTTTGCTGATTAGCCAATAAACTGTGACAGTGGACTTGTGGCAGGACTTCTGGGACTCTCAT
>PVKC010041774.1:0-12085 GCA_004027635.1 Crocidura indochinensis
CCCACCCTGCTTTTCAAACGTGTGTATCCACACTCTGCAGATGGGGGAAAGAAGGCAGAAGACCCACGGGTGGGACGAAGTGGGGATGCACAGGTGGGTACGGAGGCAGCGGATGAGGAGCCTGGGGGCGCTGAAGGTCCCTGAAGGCCAGACATGATCATCGATAATCGGGTGTGTGTGTTTGCGTGCAGAGTTCCCCAGGCCTCCACATGGACCATGGACCTTGGGACTCTGCATGCATTCCCCCCATGATGTCTTTTTTGTTTGTTTGTTTGTTTGTTTGGGTTTGGCTTTTGGGTCACACCCAGCATCTCTCAGGGGTCACTCCTGGCTCTACACTCAGAATCGCCCCTGGAACCACCGACCTTCTGCATGCAAGACAAACTCCCTACCTCCATCTGACCGGCCCATGATGTCTTGACTCAGGGGTGTCCTTTGACCTGGAGACACTCAGAGTCCTGGAACCCTGGGGTGGGCTCAAACTTTGCTATCGCTGAACATGGGACTCTGGCTCATGGGTTCTCATGTTCACCAGGGTCTTGATGAAAGGCAGATGAGGTCAGAGGTCAGAGATCTGGGGCAGATGCCTTTGGGGACGGAGGACCGATCAGGAGGCAGACAAGGGCAGCTGGAGGGGGCAGGGACCAGGTTTCCCGAGGCTGCCGGGCTGAGCAGAGCCACTGGCGCTGGTTCCGACCACACAGCGCGGCCTGACTCAGCGGCCCCAGGCGCCTGCCCTGAGCCTCTTTACCAGAAACGCCCCGGGCGCCCCGATTATTTTTCTAGCAATCAAGTAACGCTTTCCAGATGCAGGCGGGCGCACACAGCCAGGCTCCGCCAAGGGTGCTGGGGAGGGGATGGAAGGGGGCTGCGGTCCAGCCAACAACCTGGGGGCTTCTTCAGCTGCATGGCCAGCACCCCCCCATCCCCCCAAAACTGTAGAGTCCGGGCCCCTGGTGGAGAGGTTCAGGGCCTTCAAGGCTGCCGTCAAAGGCTCTTGGCCACTTTTCACCCCACCCTGCCCTACTCACCACAATCGATAGAAGTCTATCATCAGCCACCCCATGGGGACATGTCAGTGCCTTCACACACAGGCAGGGCTCTAGGGGACGTATTTTGGGAGTCGCCATAGCTCCGACTCCGGCAGCTGCTTCAGTCTCAGAAACAAGACCATGCCAACCTGCAGGAGTGTATGTGTGTGTGTGTGTGTGTGTGTGTGTGTGTGTGTGTGTGTGTGCAAATCAAAAGCTAAATTCCAGTCCTTTTGTGCCCCAGCCACCATGAACCCTTCTCCCTGAAGCACATCAGAGAGGGGGTTCAAGTCACAAACCCTGAGATCCAAGAACACATCCAGATGGACAGGTTCGTGAGTGCCCAGTGTGAGCAGAAGGGAACATGGCGGTTGGTTGGAGCTGCTTCAGAGGGTCTAGGATGGATCTGTGCCCCCACTCACCCACCATCCCAGCACAGACCATTTCCACTGATCCCAGTGCCACCTACCTTCCTGGGTTTGTACTCAACAGTTCAGTCATGACCCAACAACAGAGCAAATTGAGTATCTGGGGCCTGAGAGATAGCATGAAGGTAAGGTATTTGCCTTGCATGCAGAAGGACAGTGGTTTAAATCCTGGCATCCCATCTGGTCTCTGAGCATGCCAAGGGTTACTCCTAGCTCTTCGCTCAGAAATCGCTTCTGGCAGGCTTGGGGGACCATATGGGATGCCGGGATTCAAACCACCAACCTTCTGCACGAAAGGCAAACACCTTACCTCCATGCTATCTCTCTGGCCCCTTCAGGAGCTATTTCTGAGCGTAGAACCAGAAGTAACACCTGAGCACTGCCGGGTGTGAAACAAACCAAAAGAAAAGATGGTTTTCTAATCTGTTGTTTGTTTGTTTGTTTGTTTGTTTTTTGGACCACACCCAGTGGTACTCAGAAGTTACTCCTGTCTCTGTTCTCAGGAATCACTCCTGGCAGGCTCAGTGTACACTATGGGATGTCAGGGATCAAACCTGGGTTGGCTGCTGGCTGCATGCAAGGCAAACACCCTTCTGCTGTGCTATTGCTGTCGCCCCCTGAGGGTGGGTTTTTTTTCCCTTCGGTTTTTGGGTCACACCTTGCTGTGCTCAGGAATTACACCTGGCTCTGTGCTCAGAATTCACTCCTGGAAGGCTCAGGGAACCATGTGGGATGCAGGAATTTGAACCAGGGTCCGTCCTGTGTTGGCCACCTGCAAGGCAAACGCCTTACCGCTGTGCTATCGCTCTGGCTCCTGAGGGTGGATTTTTAATTAAACAGAGGGACTGGAGTGGTAGCATAATGGGTAGAGTATTTGCTTTGCATGCAGTTGACCCTGGTTCTCTGGCATCTCATAGGGTCCTCTGAGTCCTAGTAAAAGTGATCCCTGAGTGCAAAGCCAGGCGTCATCCCTGAGCACTGATAGGACAGGACAGGAAAGGATAGGATAGGAAGTGACAGGCAGGAAAGACACACTTGACTGAGGCAGGCAGTGACGAGTCAGGCAGTGACAAGGGAATTTTACTGGTGGTGGTGATGGGTTTGTGGACAGTTGCGTTGGATGACAGGAGCAGGGTGATGGGAAAAGGAAAGGAACAGCAAAAGGGCACAAGAGTGCCCAGAAATGAGGGCTTAAGGGGTCATGGGAGCTTCCCGTGTTGTGGGGCCTGGACTGTGTCACCTGACACAACCCAGGTGACAATGTCCAGCCTGGCCAGCCCCGGCCATGGAATTTTGAATGTCTATTGCCCAACAACCTCCTGGGAATGGAGATGAGCCAAGAGGTCTACGGGGAAGTGGGCACAGTGGCAGGGCTCCTTGGAGGGCCACCTTCCTGGGTCTGAGTCACAGTGTCAAGTCAGCCTCGGGGGTCATGAAGTTCCTAAAAGACGTGGTCCTATGACAGAGCAGGACCAGTATGAGGGCAGAGGACAGAGACCAGATTCCGGGTTCTGCGTCCATATGAGCTCACCAGAGGTGCTGTGGTACCCAGGAGGCTCCTGGGAACAGGGCTGGTTCCACAGAAGCCCAAGTGGAGATTCTGGGAAATGGGTGGTGCCACAGCAGCCATTCTATTGCTTCTACTGTATATTGGGGGAAAACACACCACTCCTTCCAGGAGCTGAGACCTCCCCAAGATTCAACACAAGCTCCCTGGGTAGTGGGGCGGGGGGGAGTCTCCTGAGGGCCAGGTTGTATTCGAGTCCAGGTGTGGGTCTCTGCAGTCCAAGAGCGCCATCTCCATCCCCATGTCCCACATCTGCTGCTGCGGGTGGTGTTCGGGGACCACTCTCTGCTGTGCTCAGGGCATCAAACCTCTTGCTTATAAGATCAGCACTTTGGGGCCCGGGAGATAGCATGGAGGTAAGACGTTTGCCTTTCATGCAAAAGGTCATCAGTTCGAATCCCAGTGCCCCATATGGTCCCCCGTGCCTGCCAGGAGCAATTTCTGAGCATGGAGCCAGGAGTGACCCCTGAGCACTGCCGGGTGTGACCCAAAAACCAAATATATATATATATATATATATATCAGCACTTTGAGGGCCAGAGCAATAGCGCAGCTGGGAGGGTGTTGCCTTGCACATGGCTGACCTGGATTTGATCTCTGGCATCCCGTAGGGTTCCCTGAGCACAGCAAGGAGTGATTCCTGAGCTTTGAGCATGACTGGGTGTGATTTAACTCCCATAAAAAAGAGACCAGCACTTGGAACCACCCCCTCCCCCTGCCCTGGAAGACAGGTGGAAAAGTTATGGCAGATCCCCTAGACAGGAGGCAGGAGGCAGGAGGGAAACTGGACTGTCAGGGAGTTCATGCCAGAGTACAGACTCTGTATGTAGGGACCCAAGTCCTTGACCAAAGTCAATTATCCAAGTCATTGGGGTTCCCCGAGCATCATGCCATATGACATCGTAAAAAGAAAAGAAAAAAGTCCAACCAGAGTCTGGTTCAGAGTGATGTGGGTCCTGGTTCCTTTCCCACACTCGCTGCCAGGACCAGTGAGAAGTCGGGTCCCCGGGGAGCCTGCAGACGTAGAGGGTGAGAGAGCCGGTCCATCACCCAGGGGGACACATGCTCCAGTACCCTCTGACGAGGGTGGGGGCAAGCAGAGGGCAGCCAAGGGAAGCTGGATCTGAAGGCACAGCGGAGACCTTGGGGAACCCTGTCCTTTCACCAGAACATCCCAGAGGCACCAAAGCCCTCACTGAGGGTCTTGGTCACACACAAGGAAAAGTCTGGGCCCAGATAAATGCCACACAGCAGGCCCCAAGGGCTGGGCACCAGCTTAGCACAAGGCTGACGTGGGCAAGAGGCTGAGCACTGTTGGGCACCACCCCCTGAGCAGAGCCCAGAGCCTTGAGTACCTAGGGTTGGCCCAGAAACCTGAAATAGGAACAAAAATCCTCTGGAGGTAAGAAGCTGTGAGGAGTGTTTCCAAGAAAGCAAATTCCCTGGGGCCAAGTCATAGCACATGGGGAGAGTGTTGATCTTGCATGACCTGGGTTTGATTCCCGGTATTCCATAGGATCCCTGGAGCCAGCCAGGAGTGATTCTTGATCAAGAACACAGGGCTAGGTGTAGTCCAAAACAATGAAAAAAAAAATGTGAGCAAATTCCTTTATCAAAGTATCCTTAGTGTTAGGACTGGGGGACGGGATGCAGAAGGCCCTAACCACATTCTCGGGAAAATCACCACTGTGGGCTGATTCGAGGGACGAGGGTCAGACTGGATTGAGGGACTGGGTTGAGGATGCGTGAGACACAGAGATTCTGTCTAACATTTTCCAAGTCCATGAGCCAGGGCATGTTGGCGACCATCACTGACACCTCCTGACAGTTGCAGTCCAGATAGAGGGAGGAACTGGATCCCAAATGCCTGTGTTCCTTGAGGGCACCACCCAGGGAATCAAACCAGGAACTACCTCAGGCTGGTCAGCTGGTGGGTGGACAGAACTCGATTATTCAGAGCTGTTGGGTCTCCCTTCTTCGTGGCTCAGAAACAGATTGAATCTGACCTCCATCCAGTGCCAGTGAGCAGGGTCTAGGTAGGGGGTTGGAGCCGGGAGACAGGAATTTTTCCATACTGTCTCCAACACACAGGGCCATGGCTATGTGTGGAGGGGAATGAGGCGCTGAGAGGCTCTTGCCTCTGCAGAGCCACCATCTTTCAGCCCAAGTGCTGAAAGGCTATAGTTAAATGATACACCTTCCTAGCCCTTGGGACCAATCCTGTACCCAAACACAAGAGCCTCACCCTGTCCTGAGGTTCCTGCATCTCCCTGGAGGCAGTTTAGACTATGAAGAGGAGTCTGCAAGCCTCAATGACCCCTCAGCTCTGCGTTGGCCTGCAAAGCAAGATGGAGTCAGCTGGGTTCAATCCCCAGCATCTCATGAGTGTTGCCAGGAATAAACCTTGAGCACTATTAGGTGGTGTCCAGAGACCAGAATAATAAATGAAAAGGAATAAAGGCCCGCCAGGTGTTAATGAAATGACCCACTGTAACTGAACACTAAGGCAATGAATGGGCCTTGTTCTGAGTGAACGTGGTGGCCATCAGATGTTGGGTAACGAATGGGGTTCCATTCTATTCAGGATATGCTTGTTACTCATTGGTCGGATGCACCTTTGGATTGGTGCCTTAGACTACCTGTTCTCCACCGAGTGTGGTCTAGTGCTTGCTAATAAAGTGTGGTCTTGTGTTGGAGACCATGGAAGTTAAATATAAAAGCCCTCTTTCTAAATTCAAAATGGAGTCTCTAACTCTTGTGGTTTCGGTTTTCCACCATGGACATATCTGCTTCTTAGGAGTAAGAGAAGGGAGTTCGTGAACCTGTTTTATCCCTTTACCTGTGTGAGAATTATTTTCTGCTTTGACATTTGCTTCCAGACCCGAATCTCTCCAATGCCCTGGATTTGAGGCATGAGGCTTCCGCTTCACCTAGTACTGGAACAGGGACCAAGGACCCAGGGACCCAAGAAGACTCCAATGATGATGAATCACTTGGCCCTCTGGTGGATAATCATCATGACAGCTTCCTTGAACTGGACTGAGCGTGCAGTGCCCTTCACCAGAACATTGGTGCACATGACCCTTTTTTTTGGGGGGGGAGGGGTTGGGCCACACACAGGGGTGCTCAGGGGTTACTTCTGGCTCTGCACTCAAATCGTCACTGGCAGGCTTGGGGGGACGATATGGGAGATGCTGGGAATTGAACCCAGGCCTGTCCCAGGTTGTCTGCTTACAAGGCAAATGCCCTACTACTGGCCCCATGGCACGTTCTGAACATGACAGGGACTCCCTTCAGGCTGGACAGAAACAGGCAGTGAAGGGGAGAGTTGAAGACTCTGAGCAGTGTCCCAGAGGCCGAGGCCCATTGCCTGTCTCCCATCCAAAGGTGTTTCCGACCAAGCATATACTGAATAGGATGGAACCTGGCAACAATCAGGGTCATCAGTGGTCAACTGGGGTCAGAGACTCAGCAAGACAAATGCTTAAGAGTAGGGTGGGGGCAAGAGAGATAGCATGGAGGTAAGGTGTTTGTTTGCCTGTCGTGCAGGTTGGTGGTTTGAATCCCAGCATTCCATATGATCCCCCCAGCCTGCCAGGAGCAATTTCTGAGCATAGAGCCAGGAGTAACCCCTGAGCGCTGCCGGGTATGACCCAAAACAGAACAAAATAAAACAAAACAAGGGGTCCTGACCTGGACACCTGCTCATAGCTTGATCTTTGCCCAGGCATGTGGCTGGGTTCAGGAATCATTATGTTGCAGGGATGAAGCTTGCTGGTCCCAGGACCCTATAGATCCAGAACAGAATGGCCTCACTAAAGATCCCTTCTCCAAACAGGGGGCAGTTAGTTGGTGGTTGATGTCAGCAGCAACCTGACATACCTCTGAGCAGTGCTTACACATGAGCTAAGTGTTTTGAGGTGACCCTTTCCACACTCTGGGCAAAGGTGCTCCCAGAGGCAGTTAGTACTGGGGGTGCACAGATCTGCTTTCTGTCCTTTCCATGGTCCCCTCACTACCATGAAACTGCCAATGGCATGTGGCCAGACAGTGCCCAAATGTGTCCCCACAACCTGGAGTTCCTTTCAGAGGAGCAAACTCTCCCATACTCATACCTTAACAAGACTATAGGGCCCTGAGGTTCACTGAGGCTCACGCCAGCCTGGCCCAGTTGTCTCAGTTCTAGGGTGTATAATCTGAAAATGAGACACCGTTGCAAGTGGGACCAATACTGTGATGTACACCGGGCCACCCACCTCGTCGCAGGGCCAGTGGCTCAGTGCAGACACGTAGGCACAGACCTCTTTTTCATATTTTTAATACCAATAACGTCTCAATCACCATCAATCAGGCAAACCCCATGGCTCCGGGGATCTGCCGAACCATGGACAGAAGCAGTTTCTCATCACACGTGCACGTTTTCCAACAGGAACCAGCAACGGATATTTCTGTTCTGTGAAGATCTATTTCTTCTCTGGTAAGTGGCTCAAAATGTTTTGTTTAGATCACTTATCAAAAACCAAAGGGCAGGGTGGAAAAAGTAATGGATTAAAAAAATTTATTCTCCAGGAAAGATAAAATTCATTTTTTCACAAATTTACAAGTGTTGCTGGTGCTGGACTCTCCTTTGAGCAGTGAGCCTGGTGCCGCTGCGAGTCCCCGTTGCACTCGGAAATCAGCATCATTTTTGGAAATGGTGCTTCGGGTCTGCTTCAATCAAGTGATTTGCTGCCAAGTTGTGGTGGCTGACAATGCCTAGAGCAGGTCCACACGGCGGTAGTAGAGGAGGTAGGCGGTGCGGCCTGCGGCTGCCTTCACCACCTGGCACTGGCTCACCACCCGCACTGTCTGGTCATCTATGCGGAGCCAGCCGCTGAGGCCAATCTGGAAGACGTCGGTGGTGTAGTGGCCGCCAGTGGCGCTGCTGCCATGGTGGTAGACCACTGTGAGAGAAGCCACAGTCTGAGCGGGCAGTCCATGGGGAAGTGGGTCCAAATGCTTGGAACCACACCCCAGCCCTGCCCAGGATGAGGTGAATTACAGCCCTAAATCTCCCTTTGCTCCTGATGATGCTTGAACAGGAAACAATTCTTCACAAAATAAAAACCCCAGGATTGCAACAAATCCTTTCTGTAAGAGCCCTGCAGCTGGGCACAGGCCAGACCCTCTCTCCAAGGGCTGGCCACACCACAACAGATGCAACCCTGACTAATAGCACCCCACCTCACACAAGGGGACAGGGAGTCAGATTTCAGACACCAAAATCAGAACAGATAGACAGGCTGCAGGAGTCCCTTCCTGTCCAGCATGTAGCCTGCTCATCTCAGAAATAGGTAATGGTCCCAGAAAGTGGTGCTCACCTGCAAACAACCGGTAGGTCCGGTGGCTTTTGAGGTTCTTATTTTTGACCCCTGGAGACAGTAGTTCTGGAAAAATGAAGGTGGACAAGTAAAACTCAGAAGCTAGTGCCAAGGAGAGTGTGTGCTGTAGACCCCACATGGTGCTCTTCAGCACACAAAGTTGTACTGGGCTTTGATGTGCTGGTACCCCAGAACATCAAGCCCTATTATGGGCGCTACAGAGACAACACACAAACTCGAGGGGAACCACCGCATGGGCACGCCAGAGAGAAAATGCCGTGTGCCTGCAACAAGACGCTTCTGGTGAATGTGCCTGAACTGGGATATAGGTCCCCCAACAGACCATGATGCTGTGGGGGGTGTCCCTGCAGCAGTCTGAGCAAAGACACGTACCCTAGATCACACACGGGATTCCCCCAGGCTGGCAAAGATGTAGCCCAGTGCACCCCAAGGAGAGGGAATGACGAAGTCCCAACCACTGTGGACCATGTCAAGAGCAACAGGCGTGCCCGAAGCTCTCACTCACCCCTGCTGATCTCCAGGTCCACGGGGTAGTCAATATTCTTCACGAGCTTCTGACAGCCTCCTGTCTTCTCATACACAAAGCGCTTCAGGTGCAGCACCAGGACTGGGGGCAACTTCTCGAGAGTCACCCTGCGGCTCACCTCCACCTGCAAGTCAGCACCACAGCTCATTGGCCTGTACCCTAACACTCCTTCACTGCTAGTCTGCCACGGTGCTGGGGCTGCTGCATCTCTCCTGAGGGGCAGCGCCCCAGAGCCTGAGCCTTAAGGACAGAGCTAAGCATAGTGGGCTATTCTCTCCTCCTGGGCTTAGTGCAGGCCCATCGCTGCCCCACGGTTCCATCCCCTGTGGCCCCTAACTAGGGACAGTTGCCATGAAGGCGAGGGAGGTGCCACGACATCCTGCCAAAGTGTCCGTGTGCTCTGACCAGCTGCACACTAGGTCCGCAGCCATGATCCCAGAGTCCTCAGTGCCACATGGTGATAGGTGCTCACCTCCTGCTTGCTCTTGGTGGTATAGCCCTGGACAGACTCCCTCGCCACTAGACTTTCCAATGCGTCCTGCACTGTGTGGATCTTGTCGGACTGGATGTCCAGCTGCAGGGTGAAGAAGGGCTGCAACGTGGCTGAGTCCTTGGAGCTCTGCTGGTAAACCACTGACCTGTGCAAGCAGGGATGCTGTCAGGCGCCATGAGGTGGCAGTGCTCAATGTACAGGCACAGAGCCCACCCACCCCTGCCACCACAGCCCACTTTCCTCTTTGCGGTGCTCCTGCCTCTTGTCAGGGAGGGGGAGGCTAGAGGCCCCGTGCCCACTTAGGTGGCCCAAAGGAGCTCTACATGTACTGCAGTAGCTCAGGGGCTAGAGAAGGCATGAGGAACTGCTGGAATTGAAGCAGCGAGACGGCATCTGTGGACCCCACCTGGCCCCTGCCAGTTGTCTTCCTGGGAGTGTCATGTTATGTCTGAGATCCTGCTCCTCCCCGCCGCACCCAACAAGGCCTGAAAAGGGGCAAATGCTAATTACTCCAGAAAAGTGGAGACCTGATGTGGCCCCCAAATATGCCGGTGATGGGGGTCTGCACGAAGTGCGCCTGCCGGGTGACCGCCGTCTTGTTTCGGGGCCCCACTTGCTCCCATTCGTCCTCACTGCCCTCGCCTGGCTCCTCCAGCTCCTCTTTGTTCATCGCTTGACTCATGGGTCCGTTGGAAACAGGGAGTTCTGGAAAGTAGACAGTTGGCTCAAAGCTGAAGGATGGGCCTTGGGACCAGCAGACAAGCAACCCGTCCCAAGACTGGCCATTGTGGGAGCAGCTGCTCCCATGGGTGGCTGGGTCAGCGCAGGAACGGGGATACTCAGAGTGGCTTCAGTATTAGGACAGGCACGACAGCCACTCCTCTAGCCCAATTTAGGGGTGAATGGAACAGCCCTTTGGCTTCATGTGGATCATTCGGGGGAGGGGCAGTATGAGTGACTGTGAGTGTGAACTTTGTGTGTTTGTGCACACACAGATAGTGACACGGTAGAAAGGGGTGTTAAGTCAACTGGGCACTGAGAAGGGCGGTCAGGGTTTCCCTGCGGGGTCCTGCCCTCAGAAGGCCTCCCAGACACTCTGACCTACTTTGGCTGTCGGGGGTGAGCAGCCCCTTCAGTGCCAGCATCTCCTCATGAAGCCCGTTGAGGATGAAGCCCAGGTATTCCTCAGCATCTTCCTGCCGACCCTGCAGGGTTCACAGGGATGTCAGCTACCCCAGCCCTGCCCACAGACACACACCACCCTTCTCCTTGGTGAGAAGGGGCCACTGGCAAAGGAGGAGGCAGATGGCATGTGGGAGCAGTCTACCCAGTTCCAGCTGTCTAGGCCTAGGCCCGCAAACACTGGCACCCTCCAGTAGCCAGTATGCCGTGCAGGGAGGTGCCCAAATAACAGGCCTTATTTGGTTGGGGTGGTCCTGCCTGATGCAGTACCCAGGAAAGTCCTTGACAGGCCCCAAGGGGCAGACTATGCCTGGGTCACCCAGCAAGCATGCTCTGTGCCAGACCTCCCGGTGCCACCTCACTGTAGGTGATAAATGTTGGTAGTTGCCCATGGCCGTCCTGGACTAAGCACTGATCTCTGTGCCCCTTTATAGACCAAAGAGGGTTTTCTCAATACTCTCGGGCAGAACAGGTCCCCAGGCCTGGCCTGTTGCAGGAAGGTGCCGGGCCAGCCCTGCCTTCTGAGCAAAGGGAAGCAGGGGAGTGGCAGACTTGGCACTTGCCTTTTCCGACAGGCTGGACTCAATGAGGGTGAGGAGGCGGTAGATGTAGGTAGGCTCAAAGGCGGCTCCAGGGCGGATTTCCCTCATGACCCTGTCCCCGAGAACTGCGGGAAAAGGAAAAAGGTGCAGAGTTGCAGGTCAGCCTGGAGCGAGACACAGATGCCACTTCCCAGCTCCACCAGGCCAAGACCCTGGAACTATTCGGGACTTACCCTGCCTCGGTTTCGGGGGTACCGGCATATTCGTGAACTCATTCATCAGCCGGACGCTAGATGCGGGAGAGAAACACTTGGTGGGTTCTGGAACCCCCAGCCTTGTTACAGAAAGGACTTCTGGGCAATACTGGCTTAGGATCAGAGTCCATCCCATGACCAGATGAGACACCAGTCCTCAGCCTACTTTTGCTTTCTGTGGAGAAGAGAGGTGCAGGACCTAACTGCCCACCTGCCCCAGGGCGCCTACTCACAAGCTGTCGATCATGGGCGTGGATGTGCAGGGCCGCTGGACTTTGGAGTAGAGCGGGATGGACTTCATCAAGTGGTACATGGGAGGGCAGGCGACCAGGGCCTGTAGCGTCTGAGGCCGGTGGGAAGTGTAAAGGAAACCAACAGACTGCTGGCCCAAGTAACCCTCACCACAGGACCCTCCTCCAGTCTGATGGTCAGTTATTAATGACCCCAACCTGGGGCAGCCAAGGATACGGCGTTGATGTAGCACCAGTTCCCTCTGTTGATGAGGCCACGCGGCTGCAGTGACACGGGCTTGTGCACCAGGTTCACGCGCTCCAGCAGCTCTGTGGGGAGTGTCCGAGCAGTGATCAGAGTAAGGACCAAGTCTGAGGCACAAGGGCCCGCATAGGGCCAGAATGGCCAGTCCACTTCTATGTCCCTCTTGGCTCCTCAGTCCATCTCCGA
>PVKC010041776.1:0-12086 GCA_004027635.1 Crocidura indochinensis
GTGTGACCCAAAAGCCCCCGCCAAAAAAAAAAAAAAAAGATATCTGCCTTGTGCAAGCTAGCCTAGGAAAGACTGCAGTTCTATCCCGATGCATCCTATATGGTCCCCCAAAGCCAGGGGTGATTTCTGAGAACATAGCCAGGAGTAACCCCTGAGCATCACCGAGTGTGGCCGAAATACCAAAGGGAATAAGAGGGGGTACTGTTAGGTCAAAATATGAACAAGAGGGACTTGTCTTAAAAACAAACTAATTTAGGGGCCGGAGAGATAGCACAGTGTAAGGCATTTCCCTGATCCAGGACTGACTGTAGTTTGAATCCCGGCATCCCATGTGGTCCCATGTGCCTGCAAGGAGCGATTTCTGTGCACAGAGCCAGGAGTAACACCTAAGTGATGCTGGGTGTGGCCCAAAACAAAGAAGCAAGCAAACAAACAAAACTAATTCAATAGAATGATTGACAGGAGAGATAGAAATGGCACTTGCCTGAAACTCAGCTGAACTGTTTCAAACCCACCACAAATATGTTTCCTGTGCACCACCAGGAGTAATCTATGGGAACATAGCCCAGAGTAATCCTTGAGAACAGCTGGGTATGGCCCCAAAATATACACATACACACAAAAAAACACTTTTCCTTGCAAAAACACAGACGTTAATAATGTAGATAGTCATTTTAAACATTTTTATAATACCGTGGTGGTGAATTCAGTTCTTTCTTCTACCACAAATTATAGAGCCATAAAATCAGGAATAAGATTGACACAGTATTTTTGGTAATTAAAAAAATGAAACTTAGGAGAAACTCTTATGAGTTAATTTAATAAATATATGATTAAAATATGACATTGTGGCTAAAGAGGTAGTATAATAAGTAGGTCACATGCCTTGCATGAGATTTGATGACTAGCACTGCATATGGACATATGCTCCCCTAAGTATTGCCAGGAGTTGATCCCTGAGTCAAAAGTAAACCCTGAGCATAATTTAGTAAACCCTTAGACTAACCCTGACCTAAAATAAACAAATATAATATGATACTGTATTAAGCATTATTATTATTATTAGAAAATGATGATATTAGGGGAAAATGTCCCTGAAAGAATGCAATAATTTTTTTGGTTTTTTGTTTTGTTTTGTTTTGGGGCCACACCCAGCAGTGCTCAGGGGTTACTCCTGGCTGTCTGCTCAGAAATAGCTCCCGGCAGGCACGAGGGATGGGGGGGTTTGGGGAGGGTGCGGGGGAGTGCATGGGTCACCGAGATTCGAACCAACCACCATTGGTCCTGGATCGACTGCTTGCAAGGCAAACGCCACTGTGCTATCTCTCCAGGCCCAGAATGCAATAATTTAAGATAACTCAAGTGAGAAAAATCTTACAAATCACATGTCTGATAAAAAGTATTTTATCTAGAAAAGAAAATATAAATAATAACTCAATTATTAAAAGGTCAAACTAGAATATTTTAAACAGTGAGCAGATTTTAATATAAATTTCTCAAAAAAAGAACTACAAATAGTTAACTCTTTGAAAAACATTATTAGCCATGAGAGAAATGAAAATTTTAAAAATTAGGTATCCTTTTTATATTCACTAAGAAATCTATGATCCACAAGATAGATAATAAGAATTGACAAGGATTAGAGAAACTTTTATTCATTACTGTGGAAGTAAATAGTGGTATTGCTTTGGCAAATAGTCTGGCAGCCATAATTAAAAAGTTAAAGGCAATATATAACCTAGTATTCTGCTCCCAGGTATAGAACTAAGAGAAATGAAAATATGTCCTTGCAAAAACTTGTAAACAAATATTCATAGAAAAATTAATCATGATAGCATAGAAGAGGAATATCAAATGTCTACTCAACCCCATAAGTGAATAAATAAAGGTGGTATGCAGTCATATAATAAAATGCATTTTTAAGACAATAAGATCATTGAAGTTTTCATGACAAATGTAATAATAACTGTGTGGTATGTTAACTGGACTCCCATAATTTTTTATAATATAATACAATAGTGAATGTTGAAACTAACATAATGCTGCATGTCACTGTCTTATAATATTATAAATTACTTATAGATGTTACATTGTAGATGAACCTTGAAAATATTATGTTATAGAAAAGGAGACAATCAAAAAAAAGAATGGTTTATTGCCCAATTCCATTATATGAAACATCCATATAAGGAAAATAAAAGATTCAGAAAATATAGGTTTCCTAAAACTGAGGGGCTAGGGACTTTGGGGGGAATGTCTAAGGAATATGGGCTCCTTTTTGGGGTAATGAACATCTTCTAACTTGTGGTGACACATGTACAACTGTGAACATATTAAAGTCATTGACACTTTAAATGAGTGAATCACATGGTTTGTGAATTATAACTCAATAAAGCTGTTTAAATTAAAAGTGTGGCAATTGAGATTGGAGAAAGAGGCACTTCTGAGAATGGAGAAAATAATAGAGAGAAGATAGTAAAAGAAAATCAATGGAAAAACTCCATGTATGTAATTGGCTATTTCAACTACAGAAGGACTCAAATTAATCTTTGACTCTGGTTTCTCACAAAATAGTAGGCCTCATTTTCCTTGCATTGAAGCAGCTATAAATAGGGAAAGGAAATATGAATAAACTAGTACATATAAAAATAAATTATGACAGCAAACTGTTTTAGTGGAGTTTCTAATTTTAATCAATGGACAAAACAAGAAACTCTGTCAGAAAAAAAAAGCACATAAATTAAAAACCAAAAAGTATTTTCCTCTCTGGGAAAAGCATCTCCTGGCAGATTCATGGCAAGCAAAATGCATTTTCCTCCTCCAGGTAGGGCTCTCAAATAGCCCTTCCATTAAGAGCATTTCCCTTTATGCATTCTTTTGTAGTTCAGTCATTGTTGCCAATACAATGCTAACAGGAGACCTTTTCTTTAAGCCAGATTTCTGCATATTATTAAAGTCTGAGACAAAGAACAACATGTCTGTAAGTCTGACAATTTCTAGTCACTTTTGCAGACATGTCTGCCATTGCTAGTTTTGTTTCTTTCATAAATAAAATGCCTGCAGAGTTACGACAAAGCATAATGTTTCCTGTCTCTTAGCTTGAAGAAGATAAAACTCCTAGTGTTTATGAGACAACTCCAAAAGTTCCTCTGATATTTAGTACAGTTTTCAGAACTTTCTTCTGAGATCTATGAGGTTTTCCTGCCTTTATTATAAGAATCTTGAGTTCTTAAAATACCACAAGATCTCAGGCATCTGTGGTCGATTAAGAAACAAAACAAGGGAGTTTACAGTATCAAATAATGACAAATCACTGGCCTTTGATTGCAGAACTTATATTACTAAGCATGCAGAAGATGGGAGCTGGTGGTGAGGAGGTGGTGAAGAGTGGACTAAAAGTGAGGTAAGGTTATGAGAGGGAGCGTCCTTGGCTCTTTGTTGGTGGAGAGTGTGTATTAACTATAAAGATAAAAATCATAAAAGTTAACATATGTTACCTAAAATACAATATATATTTTTAGGAATAATATCTTTATTTGATACCATAGATTTCCCTACATGTTACTGCTTTGTTGTGTATGTAAACATATCTTGGGATTATTATGTTACTGATCCTACCCTGATCTGTGATTGTGTGTGACCTGGCATTCTGCCCCCACACTAGGGTGGTACCTGATTCTGCTTCTACCATTGGGTGGTACCTGATTCTGGGGAATAAATGCAAGTATCTGTGGAAGGCGTGGTGCTTTATTTCTTCCGGGCTTATTCCTAGGCCTTTTGGGGCTTCGGCCTCTTCACGGAATAAAGAGCTGTTTTCTTCGGAAGCCTGGCTGCCTGTTGGCTTTCTTCCCGCCGCATTCACCTCAGAACCGCTGGTTGAGCAGGGTGGCAGACTCGTTCTCAGAGCTGGAGGGGAAAGACCTCATTCTCCATCCCTCCATCTGTGAACCTCTTCAGGGGCTGACTTGCTACACTGCTTAATTTATATTTTAGTGCAAAACACCTCAAAAGCCAGTGTCTGCTACCACTCTACTAATAATTCTCTTCTGGCTCTTCTCTGCTCAGTCACAGCTACAACTGCTCTACCTCCACTAGGCAAGGACACAAAGCACATTCCTAATCCCGCTTTAAATCTAACCCTCATTCTCCATCTTCCTTAAAACTCAGCATGTTGGACATGACCAATGAATACTCACTTCCCTTGTGATGATTGTCTCTTTGCATGGCTTCCAGGAGGTAACTTTCTTGGTTTCTCTCCTACCTCATTAACCCTTCCTAAGTCTTCAAAATTTTCTTTGTTGTAGAGTCCTTACTTTGACATAAAAATGCTGGGTGGGGCTGGAGTGATTGTCCAACGACTAAGGTGCTTGCCTTCCACACAGCCAACCCAGATTTATCTTCAGCATTCCTTGAAGTCTGCAGAACCCAGGAATAATCCTCAAGTACTGCCAGTTATGGCCTAAATGTCAAAAAAAAATTTGAAAATATTAGAAAGACTGGTGGTATTTCTGAGAATGATGCTCCATTCTCAGATTTCTAATATACTCATTTCTGACTTGGTTTTGCCAGCTCGAAAACACTTAAATTTATTGAGCCACAAGTCCCATGCTAGTACCTATCTGCAAATTCTTCCTAGATATTTTCATTAAAGCTGTATATCATCCTCGAAATTTAACAGAGGCAACAGAGAACTCTTGATCCCCTCTGTAATCTATTCTTCCCCTTAGCAATAAGAATTTCAGTCACAGTGGAACCAAACACCCGGGATTCAGACTGAAAACATTGGCTCACCCCCTTTTTTCTGGCATCACCCTTTTTAAAAAAGAAAAATATTGTTTCTAACTATGAAAATGTCAAGACCTTAGAAACAAATGACCATATATTGTGTTTGTTATGCAGAGAACGAGACTGTCCCAGACTCTCATATGCTGTGGGTCAACACCACCTTTTGGACTAGGCAAATACATTAATATATTTTGATCTCTTGACACATATATTATCATATATACAGTAAACATATACTATATGCAACTACTTCATAGTCACAGATTGTTGTCATGCAATTCACTGATACTATGCAAAAGTGAGCTTAAGGTTGGAAAATACCCAAAACTTCATCTAGCCCACCCATTTCATGATAGCATTGAATTACCTTTCTCCAGTTTTAGAAAAATTCTCCAACCAAAGAGAAACAGTTATTTTCCATTTCTACATAGCTTATACGAATTTAAATTGATTTTTAAGTAATTAAAGTTGTTCTAAATCTTAGAGTTAAATAAGCCTTAGTCTGCTTAATATTATCATACTAAATTCTCAACAAAAATAAATCCTAGAATAGAGAACATTATCTTCATTAATTAAATTGGTTTACTTCTACAGAGACGAAATCTAAGAGAATGCTTTATCCCAATTGTTAGTTAGTCTCCACGATTTACAATACTGTTAAATAATAGACTTTTGGGCAGAAATACAATTTTCCAATACTAAATTTACCACCAGAGTGCCAGCATACACCAAAGATATCATCTCGCTTAAAAATAACTTGAAGCAGACCAATCTCCTTGCTCCAGGCCACCAGAGATCACTAATTCAAGATCACAGTGATGGAGTCTTGTGAAAAAGACAATACTTCCTCCATCATTTCACTTATTAAGATCTTAGAATCACTTTTTAGTCTAGCTATTCAGGAACAAACCCTCATTCTTTCAATGTTCCATTTCTAGTTTACCACCTAAGATCTTTGGGATTCCACTCAACATTCTGTTCTAATAAACCCCTTTAGATCTAGTTCTTTTTCACAGTTCACATAGTTCACAGCTCCTGACTAGCTATATAGAGCCTGAAGAAAACAGAATCACCACACATATATCCAGGGAACATTATAAAATAATTACTGACTTTTATTAATAGATGGTTTTGTTGAACTGGTACTACTTCAATTTCTATTTTCTAAGTATTCTAAGTATTCAGCTTCCTTTACAATTGCTCGTAGCATTCACTTCTGTTCCCTTGATTTGAAAATCAATTGTGTAAGGTAATTATCAACTATGTCATGGGGCAGAAACACAGCTGACATAAATTATCATAAAAAAAATCTTAAACACCAAATCCAAAGCCAAGAATTAACAGAATTAATACCCAATCTACAACAAGCTAGACACAGAGGGAACCACCTATATTAGTAGCCCGGGGTGGGAGGCAAAGAAGGGGTATATGGGATGCATGCTGGGAACAGGGGTGAAGGGAGGACAACATTGGTGGAGGGAATATCCCTGATTCAATGTCATTATGTACCTAAAGTATTTGTAATCCATTTTGGTCAAAATAAGAATTATTAAAAAAAATAAATCAGAGGGGATGGAGCGATGGTGCAAGTGGTAGGGCATTTGCCTTGTGCTCGCTAAACCCCCAAGCCAGGAACAGTTTCTGAGAGCATAGCCAGGAGTAACCCCTGTGCGACCCCCAAAACAAACAAACAAACAAACAAACAAAAAGTCAGCAGAGGGGAAGCATATCTGGACCCCTTGAAAATCTATGGACTCCAACATAAGACTGTTCTTTGTATACAGTCTGCAATTCCAAATGGAGTGCAGTCTATGCAGACTATTGCATAGCTTTCACAGAGGTTATAGAAAAATACCCTCTTCTATTTCTTGGTGAGCGATTTTCTTTTTTAAGAAAAGTCAAGTCTGCTTCCTCCCTTTGACACTGTTTAACTTCACCTCCTTACATTCAATTATCCAACATTGTGAAGTTGGCTTCTATGTACTCCACCGCAAATCATTTGGTAAATGGCAAGGCATGCCAATGAAGAATTAAGAATCTCAGAACACAGTTGGCAGTTTCCTTTTAAAGCATTTTAAACATTATGTCCCATGGGCCATCCAGCCTCCATTGTGAGAAGCCTGCTGACATTCTTCGTATTGCTCCTCTAAACATAGTGTTTCTTCTTTTCTAGATCAAGGCTGGCAAGCTTTTAAATACCTGCCCACAGAGTAAATGTTTTGTACTTTTTGTTTAGGAACTGAAAAACTATGACTATGAGGCTTTTATAAAATAAACATTAACAAATGTAAAAACCATTTTCAGTCCATAGGCTGGACAAACTCAGGGGGCCTATGGGCTACATACATGCACCTCTAGTCTATTAGAAGCTGCAAATTTCTAAACCCTATTCCACATACTTTGATTAATTTTTATTAATTTTTGACTTTCAACAGTTTTCCTGAGAGTGTTATATATATCTTATATCAGTTTTGTTACTCTTAGATTTTGTGGGGGAGTCACACCTGGCAGTGCTCAGGCTCCTGTCTCTACACTCAGAATTTGCTTCTGGCATCCTCGGGGGACCATATGGGATGCCACGATTTGAACCGGGGTCCATCCTGTGTTGGCCCATGCAAAGCAAACACTTTATCACTGTGCCCCCTACTCTTATATTTGGAGGTTGATGTCGGTAACTCATTGACCATTATATTTCAAAAGTTACTTTCAATTTATTTGCTGTGGTTTGGGGGCCACACCAAGTGGTAATCAGAGATTATTCCTAGATCTGTGCTCAGGGATCCCACTTGGCAAAGCTCAGGGGACTCCATATGGTGCATGTAGTGAGCCAGATTCTGCTATGTACAAGATAAGCACCTGCTGTACCTAGTCCAAAGCTTTTGTTTATTTCCTCTTTCATGGAAATATTTCTCACATATTAGATAATTTGAAATTGTCATACATATTTTGAATGTTTTTATATTTCTCCTACTCTCTGTAGTTCAGTTTCTACTTTCTATTTTCAGTTTCTACTTTCTTTTGAACTGTTCATTGATTCTTTTTTATATCCAGTCTGTTATTAAGTTCCTTAAATAAAAGCTTTTGCTTTATGCTACATAGTTCAACCTTAATAATTCCATCTGATTCTTTTCCATTATTTTATTACTTTTGTCTGTTTCTTTTTTTTTTTTTTGGCAAAATTTGGCAACAATAAGGAGCTACTCAAAAATCTGTACTCAGGGGACCAAGTGGTATTAGGGAACATGTGCTTAACCCCTTGAGACATTTGTCTGGTCTTGGTTTCCTTTTCTTTACTACAACTTTCCATTTATTTAGACAAGTCTCTTATCACTTTCACTAGACCCTTACATGTACTTGTTATGGTTGGGTTAAAACCCTTGATTACTAATTCCAATATACATGTTTGTTTGTTTGTTTTGTGTATGTGTGTGTTTCTGTTCCTGCAGTATATAGGCAATAATTGCTCTCTGTTTCTTGGTTATTATTTTTATTTTTTAAAAACAGCACACATACATGTATGCTTAATTTTATTACAGGCATGCTTTATTATATTAGGTACTATATTGGACATTTTATTCAATTTATTTCTTTCACTATCACACATTACACACACACACCTTGCAGAGAAGTATTATTGCTACTTTATTTAATTAAAAAAATCTCAGTTATATAAGGTATGATTGAAAAACATAGGTTATAGGTGACTTATAAGGAAACTGAACATTGGTTATACTCACTACTTTGCACATGCCTTAAATCATTGTTGCTAATTTAGTAGGTAAGCCAAAATGTGATCTACTTAGCCATTTAATCAGTTCAACATGAGATGTGTGCAAAGAATACAAAGACAACAAACAGAAATGTGAGCAAATAATATTTTGGTATCAAGAATTGTTGATCACAATTTGGAAATAAATTGGACATTGAGAGATCTGATGGGAAGTAGCAGAATCACAATTTCTTTGTAAGTCTAATCCCCCACCCAGTATTATCACAAGATATAAAGATTAGACAAATTCTTTCTTTTTTTTTTTGTTTTGTTTTGGGCCACACCCAGTGATGCTCCAGGCTTGGGAAACCATATGAGATGTCTGGGATCTAAGCACAGTCCATCCTAGGTCAGCCGCATGCAAGGCAAATACCATACTGCTGCACCACTGCTCCAGCCCCTAGACAAATTCTTTTAAAGAAATGTCCAAATAGGCATCTTTAAAACTAAGACTTCTATTAGTCCTATTGAACACCTATTTTCACAATAAATATGCATAGCAAACATCTCCAAATCTCAGTCTATTAAAACAAGTGCTGATTTTTCACAATCATGGATCATGCAGTGATGAATGGGTGATGCAGTGGGAGATGCTCTAGTCTAGATTTGGTAAGCAAATCTTATTCTTAGCTTTGGATTAAAATTTATTTGATTTTTACCTGGGGTCCATTTGGAATAACCTACTGGATCCAAGCTGCTTTAGAATATGTTTAAGCCTATCAGGAATAACATCAGCCTATCCACTTAATAATAATTCAAGAAAAGGAGCCTGACTGCTGAAAAGGATGCAAATAAATTGAGATAATCAACCAGAAAAATACTCCTCTATCATCATCCTATTTAGTTCTCTGGATGCTTGTCTTCAAAAAGTGAATACTTCAGTGATAGAAGTTTTCATTAGGTGAGAGGGGTTATTTGAGGGTTGAAATTTTCCAAAGTTCTTATTGATCTATTATTTGTGAGCAGAAATATTTAAAGCAGAATACTAACCTTACTCGTAGTACATATTCTTGGTCTGAAGACTTTCAACAGACATTTAAATGTTGGATTTCCTCTTTCTAACCTTCCATCTTTAGGGCTTTATATTGGATCATAATAAAATTTAGTTCTCTTTTAGCACAAATCCTGTATTTAGTGACTTAAAAGTGTATGCATCTTTTGTCACAGAAATAGGAAACTCTTCTGAGGACAATTGTGACCCCAGAATACTCTGATTACCAGCTCTCTTGAAAAATAACTGATTAAAATATACGCAAAACTCAATTTGAAAGATGGAGAAGAATTCTGAAACATATCTTTTCTTTTTTGAATCTTTGCTCCATGTTGGACAGCACTAAAATTTGATTTCACCTCCCTAGTGAACTTAATTTAGAAAACATCTCTAAAAGTTAGGATTTAAAGCTGTAGATCACAATTGTATGAGAAAAGAATTTTTAAAGTCATATATCATAGAAGGATTTTCCCTCCTAAGGGATCGCTACAAAGGTAGTTTAGCTCATTAGTGACTGTCCGTATATCCCCGGGGTGTTGTAGCTAAGTATTATAACACAAATGGTTCCCATAACTTGGAATGAATTATTTTGAACATTTAAGGGTAACTCCTGACTGCAGATGCTTTATGACATAATGAGATCTTAACTCTACCTGCCTAAATACCCTGGTAAATCAACATTAATAAAAAAAAAAACACTAAAATGACATGAATTATTTTTCCAAATTACCACAACAGCAAGAATATTTATTTGATCATAACTGCAAAAATATGTATAGGACAAGTGAGAGGACAGCAAGATATCCCACAAGGCTGTGCACTCTTGGGAGATATTGACAAATCTGCAAGGCACTGCATAAAATTCATCAGTCTGGAATCCCATCATGCATAAGTGCAGACAATAGTGCAACACAGTTTTTTTCCATTATCTTTGACTTTTAGAAATGAAAGAGTGCTGAGAAGGACTTACCACAGAAAAATAATGATCTTTGCCATCATATGTCCTATGTTTGCTGTATTATTTTCTATTTTATTAGCTTCTTTGTATTAGAAGAAATCACAACTAGATTTAGAACATGTTAAGGGCCAGACCACAGTAGCATAACAATTGTGCTGACATTGGGCAAGGTCCCACATGATTTATATAAATTCAGTCAGAGAAAGTTATTTTATAAAGAGGAATCTCTTTATTTTTCCATTTTAGTAAATGTGAATAAGAAGAAGCAGGGAAGTCAAACTAAGGTCATATACTGTGAGGCAATAGAGCTGTAAAAAGAGACCGTGCATTCTAAGCTCCAGACCCATGATCATAACATTAAATTACACTGTTTTCATACTGATAAAAATTCATGTTTCTCTCTTTTTCAATCATTCCCTATTGTCTTTAAATCAAAGTAACCTATTGGATAAAATATCAATATATTCTCCTGTTTATGTTTGTGAGAAATGCCAATTATTTGCCACACATGATGCCTGGAAACCTATATCTAGAAGTATTCTGTGACTGCTTTCTGGCCTATCAAAGAGGAATAATTTAATCAGTTAAAATTTAACCAGTTAAAATCTAACATTGGATCAAAGAACACTAGTATACAGATATGTACATATACCCATTAGGGTTATACACTAAAAGATCTTTGACTTTCTCTCAAAACTACTAGAACCCAGATAACACCATCAATGTTGTTCAATCCTGTCTAGCTGTTAAAAACAGCAACATCCCAGCATTAAATGCCACAAGAAATTATAGTTTAGCTTAGGGAAATGAGCAGAGGCTGTATAATGGCCTAATCTATGATTAAATCCTGCCCTTAATAATTGCCTCTGTGGGCTTCCTGTCTGTGTAATATGTATGTTTTCCTCATTCTCTATTTACCATGCATTTGTGATGACCAGGCAAGGGACATTTTTTTAAAATTTTTTTTAATTATGAGAACAAAGATGCAAAGAAAGAGGACAAGGTAAAGTTACAATGGAAGGACTATCACCCATAAAAAGAACTCACATAAGTCCCATTGCTGATATCTTAACATTGAATTGTCAACCAAAGAATATTAAGAAAAATAAAACAGAACCCATGTACAATTACTTTGTCCCTCAAGTCCCCAGATTGCAATACATATTTCTTAGCAGCTCATCAAGCATTCTAAAGCCATAAAACTTATGTAACTCCTTAAATTTTGAAGGCATAGTACGTTTTTACATTTCCATGTATATGCATATTAGTTTAAGTTAGTCTCAAAAATGGGTGTTTCTTTTTAAGGATAAGAGTCAAAGGAGCACAGTAAAAACGGCGTTAGAGTGGCAATAATTGTTTGCATTGGCCCATCAAAAAATGGGACTCATGAATAGGAAAATCATTGGCCTAAATACAAGGGGACCAAACCCCTGAAATTTCCTGGCATAAGACCAGCTCTAGCCTCCAGGCATACTAGATTGCCCAATCAAAGTCGTTGTCTGTACTGCCAACACAGCCTTATCTTCCACGCTGACTCTGTTGTTGGTATCATGTTTCTGTATTAAAGATCCTGGAATCTGCAT
>PVKC010041777.1:0-12078 GCA_004027635.1 Crocidura indochinensis
AATTGCTCCTGGCAGGCACGGGGGACCATATGGGGCACCGGGATTCAAACCGATGACCTTTTGCATGAAAGGCAAGCGTCTTACCTCCATGCTATCTCCCGGGCCCCCTGGTAGGGCTTTTTAAACCTCATGTACCTACCATTACTACAGAGCTACTATAGACTTGGGGGTACAAAGCTGTGCCAAGGAGTAGGCATGGATACTTATACCCTTTCCCTGCATTCTAATCATTCTCTGGCCACAATGTGTGTGTGTGTGTGTGTGTGTGTGTGTGTGTGTTGCCAGGGACTATGCTGATGGTCTCCCACATGAAGGTGCACATATGCCCTCCCTGCCCACCCCACTGCCATTACTGTTTCTTATTTTGCACATCCTGTGACTCTCAGTTCTTCTGATTGCCATAATGTGCTCTGTTTATCCTGCACCCATTTCTCTGTTCAGAATCATCTTTGATCATTTTCTGTTTAGTATTTTCTTTTTTTTTTTTTGTTTTTTGGGCCACACCCGGTGATGCTCAGGGGATACTCCTGGCTATGCACTCAGAAGTCGCTCCTGGCTTGGGGGACCATATGGGGAGCTGGGGGATCGAACTGTGGTCCATCCTAGGTTAGCGCAGGTAAGGCAGGCACCACCTTACCTTCAGTGCCACCGCCCGGCCCCCCTGTTTAGTATTTTCACTGTCATAATAAGACATTTCTTTAGTTTAAATTCCCAGGACTGGATGAAAGGACATAATTAGTTCATGGTTACTGGGAGAATCTAAAATTTTCTGCCATATATTGAATATGCTCTGTCTCTGGTGCCTCCATTTTAGCTGTTATTTTTTTTTAGGTAAAGGGCCCCTCTCTCTCTTCCTCACTTTTTTCTGAGCAAGCATATACCACCTGTGATGGATGGCCACCTGCTGGACCTCAGAGAACTCTGCTCTGCTTTGCCAGGTGGAGGAGCATGTAGGTCGCATCCGGGAGGAGCTGGACCGGGAGCGGGAGGAGCGCAACTATTTCCAGCTGGAGCGGGACAAAATCCACACCTTCTGGGAGATCACACGGAGGCAGCTGGAGGAGAAGAAGGCAGAGTTGCGGAACAAAGACCGGGAGATGGAGGAGGCTGAGGAAAGGCACCAGGTGGAGATCAAGGTGAGGTGCTACTCTGTCCACGAGCAGAAGTGTGGGATGAGGAATGGGCCATGGCTGTTCCTGTGCCCAATACACTGAAGCTGAAGGTACTTTTCAGAAAAGAGCATGTATGTGTGGGTGAGCATGTTTGCTCAGGTGATCATGTGTGTGTGCAAATGAGTCTGTCTATAGGATTATGTGCAGGTGACCTTGTTTATAGGAGTATGTGCAGGTGAGCATGTATATAGGACTATGCAAGTGATCATGTGTGTAGGACTGTGTAAGTGAGTACATAATTGTGAGCAGGGGCGCATGTAGGACTCTGTGTGCAGATGAGCTGTTGGATGAGCTAGTTGTGGTTCCCTCTGACAGGTGTACAAGCAGAAAGTGAAGCATCTTCTCTACGAGCACCAGAACAACCTGACAGAGATGAAGACAGAGGGCACTGTGGTGATGAAGCTAGCGCAGAAGGAGCACCACACACAGGAGGGCCTACTACGCAAGGACATGCGGGCACTGAAGGTGGAGCTTAAGGAGCAGGAGCTGGCCAACGAGGTGGTGGTCAAGAACCTGCGGCTGGTAGGTGCTGCCATGGGGCCTCTGGGAGTCCATGTTTTGTAGAAAGACTTGCATTTGGGCAGCTGATTGGGGAAAAAAAGGTGGATTTTTGGGATTTGTTTGGGGTTTGGGGCAGCACCAGGTAGTGTTCAAGGCTCGCTCTTGGCTCTGCACTCAGGAATGACTCCTGGTAGACTCAGGAGACTACATGGATAATAGTACTGAACCTGAGTCACGCATGTACAAAGCATCATCGTATTACTCACTGTACTATTGTGCCAACCCTGAAAAAAACTTCTTTTTGTTTTTGGGCCACACCTGGCAGTGCTCAACAGTTACTCCTGGCTTTATGCTCAAAATCTTCTTGCAGGTTCAGGGGCCCTTTTGGGATGCTAGAGATCGAACTCAGGTCGACCATGTGTAAGGCAAACACCCACCCTACTGTGCTATTGCTCCAGGCCCCCCTCAAAAAAAAGCACTTTTCTTTTAAAGTATGTAGTCAGCTAAATCCCATTGAGGACTGAGTGCAGAATATTTTCTCTTTTTTTTTTTGGGTCACACCGGGCAGTGCTCAGGGGTTACTCCTGGCTCCATGCTCAGAAATTGCTCCTGGCAGGCACGGGGGACCATATGGGGCACCGGGATTCGAACCGATGACCTTTTGCATGAAAGGCAAACGTCTTACCTCTATGCTATCTCCCGGGCCCCTAGAATATTTTCTCTTACTTGAGCAACAATATCACTTCCCAAGAGAACAGTCCAGCTCAGGAACCTTACCTCTGTGCTCTCCTAGGGAGATGTCAGGGCATTTAGAAACTCACATCCTTTCTGTGTTCCCTTTCCCCAGTGCCATCATGCAGATGGGGTTCACACTACTCTCTGGTTTTTCAGACATCTTGGTCCTTTCATTGGAGGGTTAAACTTGGCTCCATAGATGCCATGCTCTGTTCTTATCTCTGGGGACACTTCAGGAACAGAGCTGACAAAATGCCTGCCCCAGTGTGGCTAAAAGTCTAATGAGAAGTAGTACATATGACAGGAGATGGGATGGGTTCAGATGTGGAATTGCCACACTGAGAGACAAGTAGGGTGAGGGGAGCTGGGCAAAGGCCATGAGGGCTGAGAGCTCAGCCTGGATAAGCAAGGCGGATGGACTGAGGGGCTTATGGTGATGGTGACCCTGAAAGCCATAGCTGCTGACTCTGTGCTTGGGTGAATAGGGAGAATCTGAGCAGGGGCAGAATGGTTCCAGCTTCTTCCCACCCTCTCCCTACTTCCCTCCCTCCCTTTCTTCCTCCTTTCCTACCTGCCTTTATTCCTTCCTTCCATTTCTTCTTCCTTTCTCTCTCATTCCCTTTTCTCTCTTGTTCCTTTTCCTCTCTGCTTTTTCATGACTTCTTTTCCTTTCCTCCCTTTGTTTTTGAGCCATGTCTGGTGGTGCTCAGGGCACCATGTGATGTGGTGCTGGAGATCAAACCTTCAGTACAGGCACCATCTCTCTAGCTCCTGACTTTGGTTTTTCAAAGGTTGCAGGTTGGGAAAACTTTGTCAGTTTATTTGCCACACACATGAACCCTCTGGTTCCATCTGGAGCAAGTGATAGCACAGTGGTAGGGCATTTGCCTTGCATGCGGTCAACCCAGGATAGACCTGGGTTCGATTCCCGGAATCCCATATAGTCCCCTGAGCCTGCCAGGAGCAATTTCTGACAAAGAGCAGGAGTAGCACCTGAATACTGCCGGGTGTGGCCCAAGAACCAAAAGCCAAAAGCTAAAAGCCAAAAAAAAAAAAAAAAAAAAAAAAATCCACCCTTCCAGAGCCCAAAAACCAAAAATAAAAGATCATGAGCAAACTCAGCCACACTATAGACTTTATGGCAGGTCTGAGGATGGTGTGACCCCCAACCCCTATAATCATTCTTACCCAACATGCCAAATGGCTACTTTCTATTGATGCAGTAGTTCCTGAGTCTGTGTGTTCACCCCACATCTAGCTCTGCTTAGACTTTTGTGCTTGAAAACAGTGCTTATAAACAAGTTTAATTTTCTGTTGTCTTTAGGACCACACCTAGCAGTGCTTAGGGGCTTGTTTCTGACTCTGCTCAGGGATCACTCCTGAAACCATATGGTTGTTAGGGAATGCAGGTGAAGTGTCCTGCCCTCTGTCTTATCTCTCTGGTGATACTCAGGGGTTACTCTGGCTATGCACTCAGAAATTGCTCCTGGTTTGGGGGACCATATGGGATGCTGGGACTGGTCCATCCTGGATCAGCCCCATGCAAGGCAAACACCCTACCACTGTACCACTGCTCCAGCCTCTAAACTCAATTATTAAAAATTTTCATTGAAAAGTTTTGTATGAAATAGGCTAAGGTTGTCTGGAGTTGCTTGGATTCCGGAACTTCATATGGTCCTCCAAACCCTGCCAGGAGCAGTAATTCCTGAACGCAGAACCATGAGTAAGTCCTGAGCTCTGTCAGTATGCAAACCCTAAAACCAGCAAACTAAAATAGGTCTGAGAATGTCTCCCAGGACTGGAGCACATGGTTTGCATGCACAAGCCCTAGGCTTGACCCCCAGCACTGTTGGGACTGATCCCCAAGCACTACCAGGTATGACCCTAAAATATTTTATGCAATGACAACTGAAAGCATTTGAGTGCAGCGCCGAGTCACAGCAGGAGCAGGTAAGCAGGCCCTGGGGAGAGCCTATCTTGGGTTAGCCCATCTGTAGGAGATCACTGGGGGCTGCACAGTCAGTGCCCAGAACATAGCTCATGTTCTCTGGCTGAGCTTAGGGGTTTTGGCATGTGGAGTGACCAGATCATTTGTGTGGGGCTTGAGTCGTGAGTTCTGAGGGGAGGGCACAGCTCTAGCTGACCAATAATGAGTGGATCTCCTAGGACATGCTCTGTTTGTCTGTCTGTCCTCTGACAACAGCTCACTTCTGCTTTGGCAGAAACACACGGAGGAGATCACGAAGATGCGGAATGACTTTGAGAGGCAAGTGAAAGGTTAGTGTCCAGATGCAAGTCCTTGGGGGTAAAATTGGCAAGAGAGACCAGAGAGTCCACCAATGCTCCAAACAGATGCTTCCAAGTGATCCCCTGGGGATGCCCCTTTAGCTGGCAGAAGGAGTTGGTAGTTTCATACCTAATGGCCTCCCCCCATGACTCTTGGTCAGAGGGGCTCTCAGCCCAAACTTACAGTTCTGACAGGACTGGAGTCTGTGGCAGTCAGCAGTTTGTAGCCTAGTCTAAGGTGCTTCACTGATGATGTCCCCAGCACAGGTGGGCATAGTCCCCTCTGCAAGCACCGGCAGAAAAGGCTCCACTCAACACCGCCTGTTAGCAGCACTCTTGCGGCCTCATCCTGTGGGTTGTTTTGGGGCCCTTGACAAGCTTTGTCCACTCTGAAGGCCATGGGGCACTTGCTGCCCCCTGCTGAGCTCTCCATGCTGCTGCCTTTCAGAAATTGAGGCCAAGTATGACAAAAAGATGAAGATGCTAAGGGATGAACTCGACCTGCGGAGAAAGACTGAAATCCACGAGGTAGAGGAGAGGAAAAATGGCCAGATCAGTGTCTTGATGCAACGACATGAGGAGGCCTTCACGGACATCAAGAACTACTACAATGACATCACCCTCAACAACCTGGCCCTCATCAACTCTCTCAAGGTGCTGATGCCTCTCACCACACTGTCTTGGGCACCTGTTAGAGCACCATCACAGAGAAAATGCAGAATAAATTCAAGTGCAGGATCAAGTTCTTTATGTGGCCAGCAGGAACTTTGCTTAGGCAGGAGCCTGTCTGGCTCACCCCGGTAGTCCGTGGCTACAGGGCCCTCCCTGCTGATCCCCTGCATGTTTCTTTGCCCACAGGAGCAGATGGAGGACATGCGCAAGAAGGAGGAGCACCTGGAGAAGGAGATGCTGGAGGTGTCACTGCAGAACAAGCGCCTGGTGGAGCCTCTTCAGAAGGCACGTGAGGAGATGAGTGAGATGCAGAAGAAGCTGGCAACCTACCAGAGGGACAAGCAGATCCTGTTTGTGAGTATCCCCAAGTGCTTGCTCTGCCAGGCATGGGCATCCCTCAGACGCTCCCTCCTACTTGAGTGTCCCTGAGAGGCTCTAGTGCTTTTGGCCATCCCTTTAGGCACCTTCTCCTGGACTCACATCCCACAGTTCAGTGAGACAGTTTGACCCAGAGGCCGGAAACAGGGCCCAAAACTCTTCCCTCTGCTCGCTCTTGGCCAAAGGCTGTTGGGTGCTGATGACTATCATGGGTCCCCTGCTCTTGGTTTGGCTGCTGACTCTTTGAGCTCATTCTTTGGGGGTTGTTTTGTATTGCATTATCCCAACCCCTTTTCTCCCTGCTCTTCATTTTCTTCCCAGTGCACCAAAGCACGTTTGAAAGTCGCTGAGAAGGACCTGAAGGGGCTGCAATGGGAGCACGAGGTGCTGGAGCAGCGCTTCCTTAAGGTGCGTGTAGGCCCAGCCAGGGAGGTCCTTTCTGCCACTTTTTGGCTGGTTCCAGGGGATCTTGTGGCTTCCACTGGAGTTGGGTCCCTGTTCCTGCTCCTCATTCAGTGCAGCTCTGAAGACGGCCTTGTGGGGAATGGACCCCACTTTGTCCTTCAGCCTTACTCTGAGACGTGAAAGGCTATCTGGCATCCTATGGACTTGCTTCCTAGTCTTCCACATGGATCTCCCCAGGAGGACACTCGGTTCCCGCTGTTCCAGTCGTATCTCGTGGCTTCCTTGCTGTCACACTAGCACCATGAGGGGCATTGTCCCACCCTTTTCTGAGCTTTTCTGCTGAGCACCTGCTGCAAGTCTGTCATGCCTTCATTGGACTAAAGGCTAGCTCAGTGTGTGGCCTTTGCTTAACACAACTTTGACAGCTTTGGCCCTTATAGCTTCCTTTGGGATGCTCCAGGTCACGTCTGGTTCTGCTGTGTTTCTGTCCCTGCCCTTTGCAGCCATTGTGATGCTGTGCCCATGTCTGAATACATGTTCATCCCAGCATGGAATGCGCTGCTAGAGTCTGTGTTCAGAATGCAAACAAAGTGCCCTGAGGGCTGTTCCTGGTGTTCCCAGGTTGGGCAGAGGGAGGTCCATGGTCCTGTGTGGACCCATGATTTCTGCCATTCTCTTCCATTGTTCGTTTTGCTTTTTGGTTAGTGCTACATGGTGGTACTATGGGTTATCCCTGCTCATTGCTTTTGTACTCTTAGCAGTGCTCAGGGGAATGTGGTACAGGAGTGAATGGGGCTTTTCCCATGCCAAGCACAGTCTAGGCTTTCTCATTTCTGTTCCCTTCCATTTGCATGTAGTTTGTGCTTCATGCTGAGCCCTGCCACCTTTTAGGAAAAGCAAGGTTCTTGGGCTTGCCAGTGATTCAGTCAAGCATGTATGAGGTCCTATTGGGGAAAGCTCTCACCTTTCATGTGGCTGACCTGGGTTCGACATCAGTATCACATATGGTCCCTTGAACCCTACCAGGAATGATCCTTGAGCTCAGAGCAGTAGTTAGCCCTAAGCACTGCAGGGGTGTGGTGCCAAAACAAAATAAAAAATATTTCTATGGTATTTTTTTTTAATTTTATTTATTTATTGGTCTTTGGGCTACACCCGGCTCTGTACTTAGAAATCGCCCCTGGCAGGCTGGGGGACCATATGGGATGCTGGGTATCAAACCGGGTCCTTCCTGGATTGGTTGCATACAAGGCAAATGCCCTACCATTGTGCAATCTCTCTGGCCCCATGGTATTTTGATTTGTCATGGTGCACAGTGAGCAGTTGGAAGGAGTTTCCTGTGGAGTGTCTCAGTGGGGTGAGGAAACCATTAAGGACACATTTCTGATGGAGAGAGGACAGCAGGAAGGCCAGTTGCCTTGCACAACATCATGGTGTCCCCCAAGCACTACTTGAGCCCTGATCCCTGAGTCAGAGTGAGTAGTAAGCCCTGAATGCAACTGAGGATAGTCCCAAAAAATTCCTAAAGAAAAAAATGAACACAATTTCAGACCTATCTCCCTTGGAGACTGGGTTTTCTTGGCTGTGAGCTGCTTTTGCTCCTATCCCTTTCTTAGGTGTGGGCCTGGTGGATTGTAGACACACATTCATGTGTAGACACTAGCCCATCTACTCGAGGTATGGGCCCTATGGAGTGTAGACACAAGCTCATGTAGACACATGCTGACTTGCCCAAGGTGAGGGCCTTGTGGAGTGTAGACACACGATCATGTAGACACATGTTCACCTGTATGAAGTGTGGCCTTGTGGAGTGTAGAAACGTGTTTCTCGCCTAGGGGCTCCTTCCAGTGCAGTGTTCCGGCAGGTGCAGCAGGAGCGAGATGAGCTATACCGGAAATTCACTGCAGCCATCCTGGAGGTTCAGCAGAAGGTCGGCTTCAAGAATCTTATCCTGGAGCGCAAGCTGCAGGCCCTCAGCGCTGTTGTGGAGAAGAAGGAGGTACAGCTTAGCGAGGTGCTGGCTGCCTCCAACATGGACCCTGAAGCCTTGACTCTAGTGTCCCAGAAACTGGAGGTAGGTCTTGGGTCACCTTTCTCAGGTAGGCTCCACCTGTATTCTGCCTGTCATTTTGGTGGGGACTCTCAGCCAACCTGGATAAAAATGCTGCTTCCTAGGTCTCACTCGTGGACAGTCCATGGACATTGTCAGGACTCTTGTTAGGTGTTTCTCAGCCTTGCATGTCTCTGGGTCTTCTTGGCATCCTGCAGAGCTCACAGCCCATTACACTCCTCAACGTGGGCTTAGCTTGGCCTTTCCAGTACAGCACCAGGTGGCTCTGAGGGGAGCTGTTTCCTTTGCCCTCCAGTGACACACTCAAATGCAGGCCCTGATGGCCACATGGTTCCCTGAGCACTGCTATGTGTGGCCAGACATCTAGACAAAGCACTGCTCTGTGTAGCCAAACACCTGTCCACTGCTGAGTGGGCAGCCACGTGTTGGTTGTAGCCCTCTGGCCCTGGCAGGGGCTCTGCAGGACAGCACTGAGCTGGGTCTGTGCCTTCTGCACCCAGCCTAGGGGATGCTGGGCTGAGACAAGGAGCGCAGGACCAGGTGGGTGTTGAGGCTTTTTGCCAGTTCTCCAAGCCCAAGCTCATAGTTGTTCAGCAGCCATGGAAGGTTCAGAGCTGCTTGTGGGAAGAACCAGAGTCAGAGGAAAGCAGACCAGACCCAGGGTGGAGGGGTCTGCAGTGTGCTGGGGGACAGTCTGGGGGTACTGGTTATGAGGGAGCAGAACCTGTAGGAACTGATCAGGATGAACCCCTGGGGTCAGGGGTGACGAACCCATACAGAAGGGGTCTCATTGTCCCTCATACTGGCTGGGGTCAGGGGTAATGCTCTGTGTCAGGGGTGAGCACCCACGCAGGAGCATCCCATCATTCTGCAGTCTGGGTCAGGGGTGATATACCCACAGGTTGGATCCCCGGCTTTCTGGTTTGCCTGTGTGCTGGCAGGTGGAGTGGGGACTTGTACTCCTCACCCTGGGCAGAAAAGTTTGACTCATCCCCTGGACTCTGTGTTCCATTTGTGGTTCTGGGCACCTGTGAAGCCACACTGGCCTTTCCTGTCACTTATGTGTCTGTGGGCAGGGAACGACCCTTATGTGGGGAGCTGTATGGATTCCCCAATCCAGACAGGGCTAACTCTTTTTTTTTTGGTTTTTGGGTCACACCCGGCACAGTGCTCAGGGGTTACTCCTGGCTCCATGCTCAGAAATTGCTCCTGGCAGGCACGAGGGACCATATGGGGCACCGGGATTCGAACCGATGACCTTTTGCATGAAAGGCAAACGCCTTACCTCCATGCTATCTCCCGGCCCCTGGACAGGGCTAACTCTACTGAGTATCTGGAAGGATTGTGTCCTGCCTCCTTTGCATGATGTGTGTGTGCAGCAGACACATGTGAGGACTGTGCATAAGGTGTGCGTATGAGCATATGCAGCAGGTTGCATGGTGGGCCACTTGCTGATGCTACTTCCTCCTGGCTGAGAGCTCTTCTGGGACCCACCTCAGCCCAGGACAGTGAGGCTCACAGTCCCCTTCTCCCCTAGGACGTTCTGGATTCCAAAAACGACACCATCAAGGACCTGCAGTACGAGTTGGCCCGGGTCTGCAAGGTAGCCCAGCTCCAATTCACCCTTTGACCTCTCCCTGCCCAGGGACACTTGGTTGGCTAATGTAATGACTGGGGCATGTTTTCATTCTAACTACTCTCCTGCTGTCCCTTCTAGGGCCAGGCTAGTGGTCCTTTATGACAGTTTATCTCAGCTGCCCACACAGCACTGGTCCTCATCCTCTACATGGTGGTCAGGAAACCTCTTGCTCCTGTATCAGTGCTTTCCTCAGAGTGCACAGCGTCTTTCTGTGGAAGGCTGTGCACTTTTTCCAGCAACCACTTGTGTATCCTGCCTTAGCCTGAAAGGCAGTGAGGATTTAGCTGTATTACCCCAGCTCCCAGCCCTGCATGTTTGTCTGGCTTAGATATATTTATTGCACACAGGGACTCCACACACCTGTGGCTAGGCAATGTGAGCAGATGCTGATCTCTGCTGGTGCCCAAGTCCATTGGGGCTTTTCCTCAGCTCCTGAAGCCCTTAAGACTCCTGCATCTCAGACTCATCTGCACAAAATGGGGACCACTAGTGCTGGCTGGGGCAGTTGTGGGAATTTCCATGAGAATTTTATCTGATTGGGGTCGTGGCCACATAGCAGAGGCAGATCCAGCACCATGTGGCCATCATGCCATTTGGAGCTTTTGGTAGGCTCCAGGCACTTCTGCACCAGCTCTGCAGCCCTTCTGGCCACTGTAAACATCTGCTTTCCAGATGGGGATCAGACACTGCTGGTTTTGGATGGAGGGGGCCACCCAACATTTTCCCCAGGGTAGGAAATGGGTGTTACTAGACCAGGGACAGTCAGAGCCCAGTGGTGCTGAGTCTCTGCCTCTGCTCCACTCTCCCATTTGTGAACAGAAACCTGGCAGCACCTCCTAGGTTCACCATCCTACCTGCCTTTGAGCATCAGGGTCCACTCACTTCTCCCACCCTTGTCTACATAGGCTCACAATGACCTGCTGCGCACCTATGAGGCAAAGCTCCTGGCCTTCGGGATCCCCCTGGACAACGTGGGTTTCAAGCCCCTGGAGACGGCTGTTGTGGGGCAGACTCTGGGCCAGGGCCCCGCAGGGCTGGTGAGCACTCCAACGTAGTTGAATCACTGCCTGGACCATACCCCTTCACACAGCCAAGACAGTGCTCCATTGCCTGTTAGTAAACAAAGGTTTTCATATTTGCTGGTGGCCTCTTGCCTGTTGTGTGGGGATATCTTCAGGCCCACAGCAGCACCTGGTATGCCAGCCAGCAAGGACAGCAGCTTGCAGAGGGAAGCCCCGCTTTATTCATCTGGCACAAAACCCTTCCTGGGACAAAGCCCATGGTGTTGAGGGCTGGGGCCAGGATCTGTGTTTGGCCTCCAAATGCGAGCAGGAAGGCATGGCATCTAGCTCCCTCGGTATGTGGTATAAGACCATGGGCTTAGCAGCAGGGGCACGTGGAACTTGTGGGTCTCATCCTTGATGGTGAAGACGACCTGGAGGGGGAGAGAAAGGACCAAAGGTGGGATCCACACATGGCTATGATTGGCTGCCTCTCACCCTCCCATGGAACTCATCATCAGAAGTCCAAAGAGTAGAGGATAGATCGAATCTTGTGAGGTCCCTGCAGGCCAGGTGAGTGGGAGGTAGCTAGGCCGGCTTGAAAGACACCAGTATCCACAAGCGGCTGAGTCACACAAGGCAGGGATAGGTCAGGCGTTTTTAAAGGGGCCCAAAGACCTTTCTTCTGGGACTTCAAAGCAGGTGAGCTTGGCAGGGAATATGGGGGGATGAGGCCTCACCTCCACATAGGGGTAGAAGCTCTCCTGGCCTCTCTTCCTCCAGTAGCTCTCAGTGTCGAAGAACAGTTTGTAGGTGCCCACCTTCATCTGGCCTGGAGGCAGTAGCCCAGGGCAGCGCCCATCTGTGTCTGTGTAGCTGGGAGAGTTCAGAAAGCTGAGGCGAGGTGCGCCTGGCTTGATGAGCTAGGTCAGCACAGCCAGGAGGGGGGGGGGGGTAGGGAGGGTGGCAGGGGACAGGCCTGCAGAACAACTTCCCACAACTACCCTCAGCAACAGAAACTTTAGGGCTGACGTCTGGGTGCTTGGGTTTCTTCCCGAGTGCCCATCTTTACAGACTTAATGAACATAAAAGTGGGTAGTACTCCAGATCATATTAATAGTTGTGCCCTGGGGCCTGGGAGATAGCATGGAGGTAAGGCATTTGCCTTTCATGTAAAAGGTCATCGGTTCGAATCCCGGTGCCCCATATGGTCCCCCG